>PVJH01008261.1:0-42574 GCA_004026705.1 Nesogale talazaci
TGTTTGCAATCAGAGTTGAAAACTTTAAGTATTAAAGACAGTTTCCCAGGAGGAGGATAAATGAATTCTTCTGCCCTGGATTGTAGGTTTCCTGCCAAACAGACACTTTCAGCAGAATCCACTTGTACTATCTAAACAGCTCGGTGTTTGTTTCCACTGGACATTCATTTTGCCTAAGAGCTGGGCAGAATTCTTATTACCAGAAATGTCTTGGCCGAAGCACAACATACTTTTCTTCTCTCCTTCCTACCTTATTGCAACTTTGAGACAATCCCAAAGCAATTTATTTCTTAGTATCAAAGTTATTAAAAGGGGATCAGCTTTTGTTTGCAATCTCTTTTTCCCACCCATCTGCTGGGCAATACAGAATTCTCATGGCTCACCATTTTCCCTTCAGAGTTTTGGTGATAATGTCTTCTGTAAGTCAAAGGAATTAACGAATGGACTAGGAGTGTCATGGTAGCTGTTAGGTGCCCTCAGTTGGTTCCAGATCCTGGAGACCTTCTGTACTACAGAAGAAAGCCCTTCCCGGTCATGTGCCAGTCTCTCAATTGAGGCAATGTGCTTTTTAAAAAAATCATTTTATTGGGGGCTTGTACAACTCTTATCATAATCCATGCACCCATCCATTATGTCAAGCACATTTGTACATTTGTTGCCATCATCATTCTTTTTTTAAATTTTTATTTATTTTATTTATTTTTTATTTTTTTACATCACTGCCCTCTGGTGGTGGGAGTATGAGGCCCAGCCTTACTCCTGAAGAGTTGCTGCGGGAATTGAACCTCCAACCCAGTGGGCCACAGTCCCATGCACAAGCACTACACCACTAGGGCTCAGCCGCCATCATCATTCTTAAAATATTTTCTTTCTACTTGAGCCCTTGGTATCAGCTCCTCATTTCCCCCTGCCCCCATAAACCCTTGATAAGTTATAAATTATTATTATTTTGTCATGTTTTATCCCATTGTTACAGCCACTGTGTCAATTCATCTGTGGAGAGTCTGCTGCTTGTTAGCTGCCCCTCCACTTGACCGAACATGATGTTCTGTTCCAGGGACTGGTCTATCTGTATGTCTAGTACACTGGATAATATGTCTAATAGGATGATTTTTTCTTGTTGTTTGTGTTAGTCTGGGTAGACTAGAGGAACAAATTTCATGGACACGCATACAGATATAAGGAAAAAGTTTATATACAAGAGGAATGGGACATTGAGAAAGCTTCTCAACCCAGTCCAGTTCAAAGTCCAATATTAACCCATATGCCCCAAAACAGTCCATAAAGTCTCCTTCCAACTCACGAAGTCACAGGTCAGTGGGTGCAGAATCCTGGCACTGGCAGGGGTCTCCCCATGGCTCCTCACTTACAGGGCTCAGGGTCTATCAACAGCATTCCGTGGTGGTAGAAGCAACTCATCACTGGCAGAGGCCTCCATGTGGCTGCCCCAGCTTCAGAGGTCTGGCTCCATCAGGACAAGCTGTGTGGTCTCTCCACTGACACCTCCTGCTTCTTGGACTCTGCCATTTTGTCTGTTATTCATCGTCTCTCAAACTAACTCCCAACCACTGGGGAAGATAGCTTCTCATCTTCACGAGGGAAGTATTGCGAGCTTCCCCAGAAGTCTCAGGTGAAAGCCATGCCCACATAGGGCCCTCATTGGCTACTCAATGACTATCTCCAGATTACCAGGCTAGACTCCACCCCTTCATTTCAATTATCAAATTTGCATAAGCACATGACTGCCACATTGTTACACTATTGATTCTATTCGTTCATTCAGTAAACATGTATGGGATGCCAGCATGATGCTATGCTGTTGTTCTTGTTAGTTGCTGGAGTCCACTCTGACCCATAGAGATCCGATGCAAAACAGAACAAAGTACTGTACAGTACTGTACCATCCGCACAATTGCGCCTATGCTTGGGCCCATTGTTGCAGATACAGTATCATTCCAACATTAGGTCCTTTTTTTCTCTGCTTTCCCTTTACCAAACATGATATCTCGCTCCAGGGACTAATCTCTCCTGACAAAGCATGTAAGATGAAGTCTCTTCATGCTTGCTTTTATGGAATACTCTGACTGCACTTCTAAGAACTCTATTTTGACAGCCCATGATTCTTTCAATATTCTTCCCCAGCACTACAGTCCAAATGCATTGATTCTTCTTTGGTCTTTTTTATTCAGTGTTTAACTTTCACCTGCACTTGCGGTAATGGAAAATACCATGGCTTGGGCCAGCCACACCTTAGTCCTCAAGGTAACAAACACCCTGGCTTTACAATATACCAGAGAGGTCTCGGGCAATAGATTTACCTACTGCAACCTGTCTTTTTGTTTCCTTCTGTAACGTGCCTTTTGATTTCTTGACTGCTGTGTCTATAAGCATTGATCGTGGCTCTGAGCAAGACAAAATTCTTGACAACTTCAGCCTTTCCTGCATTTATCATGATGTTCCCTTTCTGTTGGTCCAGTTGTGAGGATGTTGGTTTTCTTTACATTGACCCACAAGCCTTACTGAAGGCTGCAACCCTTGATCTTTATCAACAAATACTCCAAACCCTTCTCACCTTCAGCACAGTGGCGTCAGTTGCCTATCACAGCTTGTTAACAAAACTTCCTCCAGTTCTGATGCCGCTTTCTTCTTCATAAAACCTAGCTTCTCTGATTATTTGCTTAGTTTACAGAGTGAATAAGTAGGGGGAGAGGATACAACTCTGTTACATTCCTTTCCTGATTTTAAACCATGCAGTATTCCATTAATCTACCCACAAAACTGCCTCTTGATTCATGTACAAGTTCCACATGAGCAAAATGAAGTGTTTTGGAATTTCTACATTTCTCAAGACTTCCCATAGTTTTTTTTTTGGGGGGGGGGCACCATCATAGTTTTTTTGATTCACACAATTGAATGCCTTTGCATTGTCAATAAAACACAATTTAAAAATCTTTTTGGCATTTTCTTTCAGCCAGGATCTGTCTTGCAATGATTTATCTTATTCCAAATCCTTTTCTAAATCTGGCCCGAACCTCTGGCAGCTCCTTGTCAATAGACTGCTGTAACTGGTCTTGGATGATTTTTAGCGAAATTTTACTGGCACGTGACACCAATTGTATTGTTCTATATTTTGAATATTCTGTTGAGATATCTTTCTTTCAAATGGGTATAAACACGGATCCCTTTCCCATCAGTTGGTTAAATTTCCTGATCTGGAGACATAATGGTAGATAAATTACATGGTGTTGTATGTTCTAGTTTCAACATTCTCTTGCACCATGCTTCACTTAAACTTCATTGAAATGATATGAAACAGAGTGGGGAAGAAATGCTCCTTGGATCTGACAGATGGAAAAATTGAGATGTGAAGAAATTGGATAATTTATTCAAAGTCTCTTAGATAGTAAATAGGTGCACTTATAATAGATGCCAGATGATCTTATTCCAATCATATACACTGTCTTTTATGGTAGACCTTCCTTCTGATATTGCATACCTAAACTTATGAGTGGATTAAATGGGGTCCATATAATTCCACCCTGAAAGAGGGAGGCTTGTTTATTTATTTATTTATATTTATTTTTTTGACATCACTGCCTCTGGTGGTTGTGGGCGCTACCCAGTGCTGCTCCTGAGAGCCGCTGCTGGGTTTGAACCGCCAAGCCCGCGGGCCGCAGTCCTGCAATCAACCACTTATGCCACCGGGGCTCAGCCTGGCTTGTTTATTTTTGCAATGAGACACAGCTATGGCCACAGAACTCTGAATGAATGAATATTAAAAATATGCTTGAGGGGCTGAACCCCGGTGGCTTAGTGGTTGAATATGGGACTGTGGCACACAGACTTGGTGGTTCAAATCCAGTGGCAGCTCTCCAGGAGCAAGGCTGGGTAGCTCCCATGACCACCAGAGGGTAGTGATGCCCCCCCAAAATATGGTTGAAACACATACAACCACAGGCATAATTGGATCACATTGGGTCTAGATTCTCATTGGTCCATTCTATGACCTATTTATCTTATGGTTCTAGATATATCATAATGTGGACCGTGACATTCTAAATGAATTCATTTCAACCATGTTGGTCTAGCATCAGCCTTACAGAATACTCAGGACCTATAAACCTGCTAGACAGGCCTCTGTAGGAGTGATTTTCCTTGTCATGGAGTGCTCTTCCACCAATAGTTACCTGACTCTTCCCTCCAAGACCTTTCTGAAGTCCACCTTCTTCATGTGATCTGCCCATGCTACATATTTTAAATCACAGAAGACATTCCTCCTACTCCAGCACCTCGAACTTCTCTTTTCCCAACCTTCTTTTACTTTTCTTCATTGGCATGAATAATTTTCGAAGTAATTATAAAAGTCATCAATGTATTATATATATTGTTTGTTATTTGTTCCCCCAAGTAGAATATATATACCCACAAGGTCACGGATATTTGCCTGTTTAGTTATCTATTATTTGGGATAATAGAAATATCTGAAATACCCAGATTAGCCCTTTGTGTATATTAAGCATCTTGTATACATCATTGAAAGAATAAAATACTGAACTGAAAAATTTTCAGCAGCACACACAGGCAAACTAGCTGATTCAGGCAGCACCATTGAGTTTCTTCACGTTCCCTTCTAATGAATAATTCTTCTGATATCAGAGAAACCCCTATTTTGTAACTTGTGTTAAACATTTTTTTCTGTTTCTTACAAATTACGTACTTTCACATGCAAAATGTCATCCTACTGTTCCAGATCAAGTGTGTGAGTCTTGAAAAGATAGTCAATTCAATCAATACACACAGAATAATCTGCCCCAGGTCACCAACTTGCTTTAGGAAAGTTCCTTCCCTTCTATAACAATAGAAAAAGGTTGGACTACATGGGGTTTAGCATTTACTCAGCCCCACACATTTATAGAATTGTTCAACTTTCTTTTTTCCTGCTTGTTTTTGCACTCAGGTGGTCTCTCCCTTCCAAATTTATTGAAGTCTTGAATATATTCATGGCTTGCATGAAGGCTGGGTTATATACTAGAGAAACATGGGTAAATTATTTTCTTCCCCAATCATTGATAAATGCCTCTCATTTCTCAACATTCTCTTCTCAAAGGAAGTCCAGACATGTTCTAGGCTTTGAAGGACGAAAGGGTGGTGGGGATATATTAAAGCTAAGATTGATTGCCTGAGTGGATTTCCCAAATTATTCCTTCACTTACAGAGGCAGAGATCAGGTTGAAGGATATAAAATTTCCCCTTTTATAGTTATTTATGTACTACAGAGAAATAATTCTGGAGTCTCATAGACCCTGGCAACATCATATGGTTTGACCTAGCACACACCTGTTTGGCACTATACATCGCTGGAAAATATTCCATCTAGACTTTCAAGCTACACAGACAGGCACCCTCTTAGTTGATATGCTTTGGGGACTGAGTTTTCAGGAGGAATTATAATTGTGAGTCCCTATGTGTCATGAGGAGCCCTGGTGGTGTAGTGTTTATAAATTGGGCTGCTAATCTGAAGGTCAGCAGTTCAAAACCCCCAGCTGCTCCATGGGAGAAAGGGAGACCTTTTATTCCCACCGAGTTACAGTCTCAGAAAGTCATAGGAGTTGTCCTACCCTGCCCTACAGAGTCCTTCCTAGTTGTAAGTGACTTGATGGCAGTATGTTTCATTTTGGGTTTGCATCATGTCGGGATCTGGATAAGTTCTGCTTGCTGCAGAAGAAAGGGCTGACCATCTGTTTCTGAAAAGCCAGCCCTTGAAAATATTATGAAGCACATTTCTACTTGGATTCACAGAGGACTACCCTCAGCTGGAGTTGACTTGACGGCATCTGATTTTGTTGTTGTGAGTGTCCTATACTGGGGCTCAAGAGACTTGTGAGTTCGGGTGGACATGTGCATGTCTCCAGGTACCAGGTACACTGGGGCCAAGGCACTACCTCCCCTCCCCGTGGTGATTCCCACCTTCCATCAATGCCCACGTCTTCACCTGCTCTAGTTCTTCCAATGTTGCTGTGTGAGAGGGCAAAGAAATGGCCCCTGGCTGCTTATAGGAACTGACAGGGCAAAAGGGTTTCCTGCATACTCATCAGATCCTGCCCCCTTCTGCAGTCAGCTTTCCCGAGTGAGGATGTGTCCAAACACATGTCTCCCTGCCCTCTCAGGCCTTTTCCTTTTCCGTTGTTAGTTTAAATATTTTCCACACAGCAAACTTTCTTTTTGGTTGAGATTTTTGTTTTTCCTCTTTGTAGAGTCAAGTCAGCAGTTCTGCCTGAGACGAAACTGTAAAGCAGGCAAAGTGTCCCTTCAGCACCTCTTTCTCGGCTTCCCTTTCAACTGCCCTAGCTGAAGTCACCCGCTCAGTGAAGCAACATTCTCAAGGCACTCACAGTACCCAGGGTACCTGTCTGATTAGAGAGTTATTCGTCAGAGATGAATTGTTTGGTTTCATAGAATCACGATGAATATTTATTTATGTACCCAGTTGCCCAAGAGTTATTATCCGATCTTCTCTTTTCTGCACCACCACCGGGAACAAGCCTTGTTGATTGGACCTTCAACTTCTACTGGGAATGTGGCCCTTTCTCTCCATCACCACGGACACAATCCTAGTTTCAACTGTCACTGTCTCTTGCTTGCATTATTGGGGTAGCAACCATTCTGACCTCTTTCTTTTCGCCTGTGCCCCTTTAAGACCCCTTAAAATTCTACACTGAACAGTCAGAAGGAGCTCAAACTCCTCAGGTGAAGTCAAGAAATATTGTCAGGAGGGTTTCCGGCATGTCGGTTTGCTTTTGTTTTCTCAAACAAGACATGTAAAGCAGTCTCTGTTCCCAGTGGGTGGTGGTAGAGACGCTCTCTCAGTCATATACATGCTTTGGTCTCAAAGGGTCTTCCACCAAAGTTCCCCTCCAGACAGTGGCTTCTGAGGGGATCTGCTGGGACAATTAAACTCGAGGCAGAGTGGTTGGCTCAGAAGGCGAGAACAATTGTTCTGGGGACCTCAGTCGGGAGACTTTTGTAGATTTTTCTTGAAGATCACAGGAAGGTGATGGGGGCTTATTATGAATGAGTTATAAGAATATTGAAAACTGCATTGGTTGGGAAAGACACAGACCAGGGAATTTGTACCAAACAACTTTTTTCCCATCAGGCTAAGCCCTGACATAGAGCTGATTCTGACTCACCCTGACCCTATAGGACAGGGTAGAAATCCTACTTGGGTTCCTAAGACTTTAAATCTTTATGGAACAGAAAACCTTATCTTTCCCCTTGAAAATTGCTGGTAGGTTCCAATCACTGACCTTGGGGTTGGCGGCTCAGTGCACAATTTATCACTCAAGGCTCCTTGGGCACCATACCTGACAACATACCTGCTAATCCTCTGGCAGCAGCAAAGGCATGAGGCAGCCTTACCGCCCTGATCTTGCCCCTTCAGACTTCTTATTTTTTAAATTAACCAAGCTAACGGACCAAATTAACCAACCAAATTAACGGACATTTCAAAGAAATTATTTGAGTTTCCTGAGGATGTCAAAACTACCATTTGTGAATATGACAGTGTGAATAGGATAGTGGAGAATTCATTGGGGGAGGGGTTAGAGAGATGGAAACACGGTTTTCACAAGTAATAGACCTAGGTTACGTCAAGAAGCAATGGCTTCGTGTGTTGTTTAGTACCGTTTCTGTGAGTTTTATTGAAATATCTTTGGATTCCCTAAGACCACATTCCATTACACAGAGCACCATTCCTTGCCATGAGCAAAGTGACAAAGAATGTGTCTGAATTATATTCAGACGTCTCTTGGAAAGGACAACCTGTAAATGATGGAGTTGGCTATTTAACGGAAGAGATTTTTAAACAAGATCTTACCGGGGAGCTTCAGGGGACATACTTGTTCTTGTAAAATGAAAGAGGAAAGAACTGGACTTAAAATGAAAAGAAGGAAAAAGTGAAAATATTTGGAAAACGCTAGTAGAAACTGAAGCCATGTATCCCCAAATTTGCACCAAGGACATGGCTATCCAGTCTTATGGAAAAAAAAATTAATCCTGTGAGTGATGGATTTAACCAATCACTGCAGCTTGATCATTCATACTTTGGTCATGTTTTCAGGAAGAGCCAATCCGTGGAGGAGAACAACACACTCGGTAAAGTAGAGGATCAGTGAAAACGAGGAGGAGGCTCAATGAGAGGGATTGACCAGGAAGCTGCAAAGATAGGCTCCAAGACTTCGACAATTGTGAGGAAGCTGCACCATTGTGTTGTGTTATATGTAAGGTCACTCTGAATCGGAGACAATTCTATTGCAAGGAACAGCAATAGCATGCAGAGAAGAGGCAGCGTGGCTCACTGGCTCATAGATATCTCACTGTCTACTTAGGAGACCCAGGCTTGCTTCTCAGTCAATGCACCTCAAGCATAGCCATGAGTCCTCTGCCAGCAGAGGCTTGCGTGCTGCTGTGGTATTCAAGATTGAGTAGGAAGAAAGACCTGGTGACTGATTTCTGAGACTCAGCCAATGAAGAACCTATATATCATGATCTGATCTTGTTCAGCACAGGGTCTCCATGAGCCGGGGACTGGCTTGATGACAGCCGACCACAACCATGGTCTGTCAGCGCCGCCAGATACATATAACTCAAGGGTCATCATTGTTGTTAGGTGCTACATATGCTAAAAACATTTCATTTTCTTAAGATGTAATTTTTGTTTGTAGCTTTGAGATAGATTAAAATGTTCCACTTAATATGTTGGTTCACTAAAATGGGGGGTCCCAGGAGGGGCGAGAGAGTGAGAAAATTTGTTTACTCTTTTGATGAAAACTTTTGATACACACAAATGTTGCCTTCTTAGGAGAACTCAGTTCTGTATTTTCTGTGGGGTAGTTGTTTTTCTTTATGATTGGGAGTGTAAGTGGACTTTGTATTAGGGCTCTTCAGTTTGCCAATAGTTTTCCATGGTTATGGTTTATGAAGTGGCAGTTACCTAATCTGGTGTCAATTTGAGGATTAAGAGTGTAGGGGTGGAGTCTAGCCTGTCCATCTAGATATAGCCAATGAGACCTCTGTGTGGGCACCCCTTCTCCTCTGAGAATTCTGGGAAATGCGGTAATTCCTTCTTGGAAGCAGGAGACACTTCCTTGGAAACATTCAATTGACAAGGTTGGCTTCCCGTAAGATATCCCTTAGGAGAAGCCACATGGACCTACCCTGATGGAGCCAGGTATGTGGACCTAGAGAAGCCACATGGAGACCTCTGCCAGTACTGAGACCGTTACGACACCACTGGATCCAAAGATTCTCTGCCCACTGGGTGATCATTTTGCATTTGGCGCCATTGCATCTGTTTTGTGAGTTTGAAGGACATTGTAGATTGCTGTCGGACAAATGGGTTAACATCAGATTTATGGACTTGGTCTGGACTGGGTTGGAATGTTTTCTTAGTGTGCAATTACCTTTTATATGAAACTCTCTCTTGTATACATATATGTGCTTATGAAGTTGTTTCTGTAGTCTACTCAGACTGACACAGGCATATATTGAGGTCATTATGGCTTTAGGTGTATATTCAGGTCTTTCTTTGAACTGCTGACCTTGTGGTTGGCAGCCCTGCTCATAACCACCACACCACCATGGCTCCTCAAACCCCTTCTAGGGATGATCAGAACCACGCTCCTCTTTCAAAACCTCCTCTGTCATTGCACACATTCCACACAAATTGAGGTACCTTTTCTTGTGTTCGCATGTGCAAAGAGATTGGTTGTTGCCTCAAGGACATGGTGGATTTTAGTTTTTTATTTTTTATATTTGTCTCTGGGCTGACCGGAAAATCTCATGCATTAGTCGTAGATTGTGGAGCATCCTAAGTTCAGGTTGTTTGGCACTAGACTATCTCAAGCATGAGCTGATGGCAGGAAATGAGCGAATATTGCCCTTGCAAGATTGTGATTTCAAGATCAGCTCTGGAGTTTTCAGCCCATAGGAAGAAGCACACCAGCCTGTGTAATCATAAGGTGTCGAAGGGATCTGGTATCAGGCATCAAAGACCTAAAGAGTATATCATTGTAAATGAGGGGGAGTACAGATTGGGGACCCAAAACCCATCTGTAGGTAATGGGACATCCCCTTAGAGTAGGGTTGCAGGGAGGAAATGAGCCAGTCAGGGTGCAGTGTAACAATGATGAAACATACAACTTTCCTCTAGTTCTTCAATGCCTTCTCCACGCCCCCCCCGCCCACTAACATGATCCCAATTCTACCTTACAAATCTGGCTAGACCAGGGGATGTACACTGATACAGATAGGAACCAAAGACATGGGGAATCCAGGACAAGATGATCTCTTGAGGACCAGTGGTGAGAGTAGCAATATCGGGAGGGTGGTGGGAAGGTGGGGTAGAAAGTGGAAACCTATTATAAGGATCTACATTTAATCTCCTCCTTGGGGTACAGATAGCAGGGAAGTGGGTGAAGTGAGACAGTGGACAGTGTAAGATATGACAAAATAATAATAATTAATAAATTATCAAGGTTTCATGAGGGAGGGGAGAGTGGGGAGGGAGGGGAAAAATGAGAAGCTGATACCAAGGGCTTAAGTAGAAAGCAAATGTTTTGAGAATGATGAGGGCAACAGTTGTACAAATGTGTTTGACATACAATGGATGTATGTATGGGTTGTGATAAGTTGTTTGAGCCCCCGATAAAATGATTTTAAAAAAATGACTCTCTTCTGGATTTGAGCAGATGGACAGGTGATGCCTCTTTGAACCCTGGTTCTGTGGAGAGATGAAGGTCAAAGTCTCCTGTGCTAATGTTTCCCCAATGCAGGTTCATCTCTCTATTTCTCCCCCCCTCCCTAACCCCTCCCCTCGCAGGGCTGTTGAGGGAGAACTGCCAGTGTTTTCTGTGGTGATAGGGGGAGGAGAGAAGATAATGTGTCAGCCTACCTCTCCCTCCCTTCTTACTGAGGCCTGGAGTACTGGGGGAGAGGCAACCCACAGAGGTCCTGTCTGGGCAACACATGGTCTGCAACTTTTTTGGCGGGGGTTCTTTGTGGTGATTCTTCCAAATTGATTGAACATTCTGGTTTTCTGGGGTTTTGACAACCAGTTCTGAGTTGCTACTACTTAAAAAAGTTTTCTTTGAAGAAGGTTTTCATAGACCTTTACTTAGGTGACCATATTGCATCCTCTAGCATCCTCTTGGGCCTCTCTGGGACTATTCCCTTGAGATTGTGGACTGCCAGGAGAGGAATCCTTTAGAAAGCAATGTGGGATTTCATGTCAAATAAGGGTCATAGGTCCTTGAACGGTGACATGAGAAAACAAAATAAACCTTTGCCATCAGGTTTGTGGAGTAGACCATGCACACTATCTCCATTTTTAATTGTGATGAAACATATATAACATATACTTTAGTATTGATTGTTTGATACAAACAGCAGGCTGGGTAACTGTGGTAGTTACATAATCTTGTGTTAACTTGAGTGCAGCGGTGGAGTCTAGCCTGTCAATAAGGTCATAAACAATGAGTCCTCTGTGTGGGCATGCTCTTCTGCTAAGGATTCTGGGAACTTCCTGTCTTCTTCCCTGGGGGCAGGATGAACCATTCTCTCTCTGCTTCTCCTTCCTGTTGACAAGCCACATGGAGCCATGCTGATGGCAGCCAGAGTCCTGAAAATATGTAAATCTCCACTGGATCTATAAGACTCTCCACCCACAGACCTGTGAACTTCCTGCATCTGGCATCATTGCATGTGTTATGCTATTCTGAAGAGGAATTTATAGACCGGTATTGGACATATAGACAGGTGTTGGACATATAGGCTAATATCAGACTTATGGACTTAATCTGTACTGGTCTGGGATGTTTTCTTTCTTTCTTTTTAAAAATTATTTTATTGGGGCACATACAACTCTTATCACAATCCGTACATCCATCCACTGTATGCAAAGCACATTTGTACATTTGTTGCCATCAAAACATTTTCTTTCTACTGAAGCCCTTGGTATTAGCTCCTCCTTTTTCCACACCCTCCATGATGCTCCCTCCCTGGGATGTTTTCTTAATGTACAATTGCTCATTGATAGAAAACTCTCTCTTCCACACATGTGAATGTCTCTGGATTTGTTTCGAGAGTCAACCCGTAGAGTCAGTTCTATAGTCAACTCACACAGTAACCAACCAACAGATTGGTGGTTAAAGCTCACTCAGAGGCATCTTGGAAGAAATGTCTACTTATCCACTCTTAAAAATCCTATGGGGACGCTGAGCCCCGGTGGTGTAGTGGTTGAGTGCAGCACTGCGGCCCATGGGCTTGGCGGTTTAAATCCAGCGGCGGCTCTCTAGGAGCAAGGCTGGGTAGCTCCCACGATCACCAATACAAACAAATAAACAAACAAAACCCCCCCAAAAACGAAAAACCAACTACCTCAAAACTCCACATCTCAGAATGTACTGTAATCTATATAATGTGTCACAAAAAAGATCTTCAGCCATCAACAACAGAAATATCTCAAGAAATTAGGTTTTCTCTTTAACTTTAAAACAAAGTACCATTCATTACTTAAAAAAATCCTATAAGAAAAAAGTGAAGGGGAATTATGTGTGGATTATGTCCCTAGAGAATTACCTCTGACCATAGACCAGGGATACAAATAACCTTGCTACACTGTGGAATGCATTGGAAAGTGGATTGTTGCAGATGCAGTTAGGTTAAAATTTTTCACCCTATCATTTGATCTCTCTTATGATCCTTTTAAATTGTTTCTAGTTTTTAATATTCTCTGCTTTTCTGAGGTTTTTGTTTTATTTTTTTATTCTTGTTAATTTTATCTGTTTGTTCATGTTTTTCAGAATATGAAATCCAGAATTGGTAAATCTATAGAAATAGTAACTAGATTAATGGTCCCTTGGGGGTTTGGCAGGGGAGGTTGTGGGAAATCGAGGAGTTAATAAAGGAGTACAAGATTGAAGCAAATGTTCTAAAACTGATTGTGGTGCTGATTGTACAACCCTTCTTGATATGATTGAACTATTGAATTGTATGATATGTGAATTATATACCAACAAAATTGTTGGGGCAAACCCCCCTATGGGGCCCATTTCTTCTCTCCCTTGCATGGGTTGACATGAGTGGGGATCAACTCCATAGCCACACTAAGAACACATGTACAAGTCAATGCAGTGATTTCACGCCTGAGAGGTTGCAACCAGCACCACCATGTCTGGAACAGCGCTTCTCAGCCTGTGGGTTACAACCCCTTTGGGGGTTGAATAACCCTTTGACAGGGGTCACCTGATTCATAGCAGTAGCAAAATTACAGTTATGAAGTAGCAACGAAAATAATGGTATGGTTGGGACTGGAGGTCTACCACAACATGAGAAACTGTATTAAAGGGTCCTGGCATGAGGAAGGTTGAGAACCACGGATCTGGAATCTTTGCGTCATTCTGCACAGAAATGCTTTACCCATTAAGCATACCCATGCCTCCTTATTGCCACCCCCCTGTGGTAATACAGACCAGGTCAGGTGAGAAAGTCGAGCTGCACACACCTTAAGGCTCTTCCTGCTCCTACTCTCCCTCTGCTGCAGAGGAGTTTGCTTTCTCACGCCTTGTGGTTGTTCGGTGCCATGGACTCAGTCCCAGGTCCCACAGACCTGAGATGCAGTAGAAGGAAACACTGGCTGGTCCTTCTCCACTCTCTCAGTCATTCCTGTACCTACTTGAGCCCATGGTAGCAGCCACCATGTCAACCCAGTTCATTGCAGGCCTTCTTTTCTTTTTGCTGCCCCTCTACTTTACCCATCATGATATCCTCCAGGGATGGGTCTCTCCTGACAACATGTCCCAAGTACGACAGATGAACGCTTTCCATGCTTGCCTCTGAGGTACACCCTGGCTGTGCTACATCCAAGGCAAATTTGTTTGTCCTTTTGGCTCATGGTTGTGGCTGTCATATACTCTTGTGTCAGTTCCAGGATTAGGAGGGTCGGGGTGAAGTCTAGCCTGTCAATCTGGAGTTAACCAATGAGACCTTTGTGTGGGCATGCTTTCTGCTGAGAATTCTGGGAAATCTCACGGAATTTTCCCCTTGGAGTTGAGAGATTCAAGGCTCAGTCTCTTGGAGATACACTGCTGAAAAGACTCAAGGCTGACTCCCTGTGAGTCATCCCGGAGAAGACACATGGACTTATCCTGATGGAAGCAGACCTCTGAAGCCAGAAAAGCCACATGGAGACTCCTGCCAGTGTTCAGATGCTTCTACCACCACTGGATACATAAGACTCTGCATCTACTGGCCTATGATTATCCAGGCGTCATTGCATGTGCATTGTGAGTCTGAAGAGGACTGATGGATTGGTATTGAGCATATGGGCTAATATCAGACTTATGGACTTGAACTAGAGTGGGTTGGGATGCTTTCTCAATGTTCCATTTCTCCTGTATATAAACCTCTCCTTTAGGTACATATATATGTCTATGAATTTGTTTCTCTAGTCTACCTGGACTAACACAATGGTACTTCTGATAATCTTCACCAGCACCACAATTCAAATGATCATCGCTACCTCCTCCTTTACCTCTCTCCCCAGCTCCTGGTGACTTATAATTCACTTTTGTTCTATACATTGGCCTATTTTAGGTAGTTCATATAAGTGAAATTCTACTTATCATTTTATGTCTGGTTTATTTCACTTAGTGTAATGTTTTTCAGGGTTATTCAGAATATAGAATATGTCAGAATTTTATTCCTTTTATGGCTGAATAATATTCATCTATTGATAGATATTGGCTTGTTTCCATCTGCTAGTATTTTCCCCATCTGTTAATCATATTCTTTTGTAATTTTTCTTTTTAATTGTAAGGTTAGTAGTAACATTTCTTCTTTTTTTCCCTCTCTGATTCTAAGAACTTGAGATCTTGCTCTCTTATTTTCTTAGTCCCATCTAGCTAGAGGCTTTTATTTTTTTGATTTTGGTTTTGTTAAAAAAAAAACTTTTAAGCAAATATTTTGAGAATGATGAGGGTAATGGATGTACAAATATGCTTGACACATAATGGACTTATGTATGGATTGTGATAAGAGTTGTATGAACCCCCAATAAAATGATTAAAGAAATTAAACATAAAATACTGTCAACAAGCTAACAAACAAAACCCCCAACTTTTGGTTTCATTAATTTTCTCTCTCTTATTTTTAAAGCTCTTTTAAATTTTCCTTTTACCCATTATCATTTCTTTCCTTCTATTCGCTTTGATTTTAGTTTACTCTTTTTCTATTTCTTTCAAGTGTATAGGTTAGGCTTACTGATCTGCGATGGGTTGAAATTTACTCAGTGGCAGTGAGTTTGAATTTGAGGTCTTCGTTCTTTTTCAGTGTCGACTGTCGCTATAAATTTTCCTCTGAGTACTGCTTTCACTACGTGCCAAGAGTTTTGGTGTGCTGTTTTCACTGTTTGCCTAAAAAAAATTTTTTTTTCCTCTTGTGATTTCTATCACCCATTGACTGTTTAAGAGACGGGTCTCATTGTAAGTAAGTAGAGTCCACAAGAGAATTGCTGGTACTTAAGTTTGGTGAGTGAATACAGAGGTCTAAAATAAGCCAAACGAGGCATTCACACTTAGGCCAGGTACTTGGACAGCAGTTTTAGGAGGGGCACCTATGGTCAGACAGTCTGGTTCAATCCAAGACAACTAAATCTGAGCTCAAACTTTTATCTTGGGTTTGTTTCTAAAAGTCCTGGAGCCACTGCCTCATTCCTGTGCATGCAGGGGTGGACTTGAGTTTATGACATTTATCAGAACTTCGCAGGATAAGGAATCGGATACATCCTTTTCCTTTGCTATAAGTGGAGACAACATCACAACTGTAGATCCACGGACCTTGGTCTGTCCCTTTGCTCTCTATTCTCTATTTTATCACAATATAAAGGTCAGTGTACTTCCTGCAATTGGGAGTTTCCTCCCTCCCTCTCCTGCCTGAATAGGGACGAGGATAGAGTACTTGCAACTGACTGGCAGGAACCCAGGACCATTGAGTCTGATTCACCAGTGATATTTATGCCCTATTCATTCCCAACAATGGCTCAAACAATCCCCAACGACAATAATAGAGCAGATACATCAATGTGAAGTAGTTGTGACTTCATGAAGACCTTGATAGGTCAGGATCAACAATAAATCAGCGCTTTCTGCCTATTCATTTATTCAGTTCCCTCCCCCCCCTCCCCACTTTTTAAAGGGCCAATGTTTAATGATGACCTACTATGTGCCAGATGTTGTTCTAAGCCTGCTTCCTTCCCTCTGGTCTAAGGAGTCAGCAAGTAATTTTTTTTCTGTAAAGAGTTGGAGATTAAATATTTTAGACTCTGAGAAAAAAATATTTTAGATTCTGTAAGCCATAAGGGCTCTTTCTCAGTGATTCAAGCCTGTTGTACCATAAAAGGAATCCTGGACAGTGTTGTTGGCTGCCAATGAGCTGGTTCTTGCTCGCAGTGACCCTGTCCAGAACAGAATGAAGCTCGACACAGAGCTGTACCCATCCTCACAACTGTTGTGATGTTCTGACCCATGGTTGTGGCCACTGGGTTGGTCTATCTCTTTGATAGTCCTCCTCTTTTTTCTACTTTACCAAAAGTGTAATGGGCTTTCTTGGGTCTGGTCTCTCCTGATGACATGTCCAAAGTACATGAGATAAAATTTCCTCACTCTTGTTTCTGAGACCAAAGCTTATATATCGACAAGTCAGTGTAACTGTGTTCCAATAAGACTTGGTTTACAAAAACGAGCGGTGGGGTGGATTTGGCCTATGGGTCCTACTTTGGGACATCTGCTCTGACAGGCTTCACTATCTTGTGTCTTGCTCAGTAATTCTGATGATGTTAATACTGCTGTTGAAAATAATACTCACAGACACGACGCCTATCGTGTGCCAGTCACTGTCTGAATCACTTTACAAAGACAAACTCATTTTCTCTAACTTGGTGGAATAAAGGCTGAAGGTCTGATAAAGGGGAGGGTTCGGTCATAGGGGGAAGACTGTGGCGGTTCAGGGAACCAAAGCTCACTTTCCAGGTGGGAAATTCAGGATGAATTGCTGTTCAGTGTTCTTCTTGTGCAGTTGTCACCTATCTGCCGGTGGTTGATTCTGTGTTCCTCTGCTGCTGAACGGATGTCAGTGTCACACGCACATGAAGATGGACTAAGGAGGAAAGTCTGGCATTCCATTTCTGAAAATTAGCTCATGAAAACCTTATAAACCACAACGATTCAATCTGCTACCAGTCATGAGGAACATACAGGATGGTACAGGGTCGCCCTGACTGGATGGCGCTAACAGCAAAGCAGCAGCAGCAATAACAACAACAAGTAGTGCCATAAGCTCTAAGCTTTGCAGCATCATCTTTAGTAACACATCCATTTCAGTCAAATCATACTTAACATTGGTTGAGTGAACTCTGACCAGGTACCAGGTCATTCTAACTTACACTGCTCTTAGTATGCCTCTGAAGAAGGCACGGCTTTTCTGTCCTTTTTAGAGCTGGAAAATTGCAACTCCACGCAGTGAATTTGCTCCCTCCCTAGCCAGTGGGGCGTTGGAACCTGGTTGTGTTTCGGAAGCTTACGGCTCTGAATTCCTCGGCCGTAATGACTTGCTGGAAGCAGAAGGGAATGAATACAACGCATCCGAAAGCGAAGTGGGTTTGACTATTATGGTGTGTGTGTTTTTAAAAATGAACAACAAAACCAGAAAACCCCTTCCTTTAATGGCCTACGCTTCTCAGATGGAGAACACAAGATGTTTGTGCCTCTGGTGCTGCGGCGGCATTACGATGACTGTCATTTACAAACAGTGCCCAAGAGGCCTCATTAAATCAGCGGGACAATGGGACGCGTTAAAACATAAGTGCAGCTGCTCTGCGGAGGAATGTCGCCTGTTGGACTGGGGGCCTTCCTTTATCAGTGGAGCCAGGGTGGCGCTGGGCGGAGGGCACACAGTGCCTGCCACTTCACCCTGGAATGCGCCCTGCTACAGACAGCTGACAGCCCCCGGCTTGCTAGGGAAGGGGTGATCTTGCCTATAGATTAGATCTTGAAAGCTGCTTCTTTTCGGGGCGGAGATTGGAGAGGGGGGGTGGTGGAGCGTTGGGGGGGGGGGTGTCTTTTTGTTGTCTGGCTCAAAAGAGTTGCTCAGCGGGCCCCAATTGCTATCCACAAAAGGAAGCTCTATTTGAACAGGGGCAGGGCAGGTCTGCCCTGGACAGAGAGCTGGGCTCAAGGGGCGACTCTACATGCATGCGCAGTATGCAATGTATGTGCAGTATGCATTGGAAGACTGGATTTTGCCAAGGAGAGTTGCATGGCTCCAGTAGCCCCGTTGAGGACGTGCTTGGCTGCCACGTAAGCAAACAGCGGTGTACACCATATGTTTAGCATTCTATGGAAAGAGCTGGCTTCTCTCTAAACCACATTGAAAGTGCCACCAACAGAAACAAGCCCGAAACGACTTTTTAAAAATTATTATTATGAAATGGGATGCTATAGCAGAGATGATCCTTAGTTTGGAAACATTGCTGAAATCCGTGTAGCACACCCACCCTTGGTAGATGGATATGGGCTCCACAAGATGTACCCTGCATGCCCGCCAGCAATCGTTAGCAGCAGCAGCTAAGGTTATGAGAATTAGTAATAGAGGATATTATTATGAGATAAGACAAAATCCTTGATTTTTAGAATAAATTCTCATGTTAGGGTTATCGCAGGGGTGTTGTTCATTGGGAGTCACCCTCTTGAAGTTGCGTTCTATGTCTTCCTGTCTTAGGAAACCCAAGATTGATGAGTCCACAGGGACAGCAAGCAGAATAAGGGTGTGGTGGTGGGGTGGGGCACAGGGTGGTGCGAGGTGGGGCAGGGTAAATCAGAGATGAAGTCAAAGAATCCAGGAAGACAAAGAATGTTTGGAAACTGATTGTAGTGGCAACTGTACAATACCGCTTGATGTGACGGAACTATGGAAGGATATGATGTATGCATTAACACCCAACTCACAGCAGCTGTAGATAGAGTTTCCAAGGCTGTAAATCTTTATGGCATGGAGGGTCAAGCATTCCACGGCTAGTGAAAAGGTTGCTATGAGTCAGAATCGACTCAGTGGCCGTGGGCTTGTTTTTTTGGTGTACCTGTGGGGTACCAGTCCCCACAGTTGAATGAGTCCCAGGGGCGGTTGTGTAATGGAGCAGTAAAATTAGAGAGACATCAGACAAGACAAAGCATTCAAGTCTTTGCAGTCATGATTTCAGGAGCCAGGTGTGTGCATGCGCACAGACAGACAGACAGACTATATTTCCAACCACTCTTGGGGGTGGTCCCCTAATCACAGGTGACCACATAGTAGCAAAGTAGGTTATACCCAAACCCTAAAGGTCCCTGAGGGTCTAGGAGGAGCAGCCTAACACCAGTTCCAGGGCAGGTAAGGGGGCGTGGCTGTCCTCAGAGCCTGGAGAGCAAAAGTATTCTCAAAACAGTTGCTTTCTACTTGAGCCCACCACAACTCTGCATAGTTAAGTCAATTCCCATTCGTGGAATGTGATAAGTTGTTATGATCCACGCAGTCAAATGTCTTTGCACAGTCAGTAAAGCACAAGCAAATGTTTTTGATTCTTTGATTCTTCCAGCTTCAGAAGACTATGGCTCCAATCTCCATTGCTGTCTTCACATAGCCTTCCCCTTTTCATCTCCTCATTTTGTCTCTTCTGAGTATGCTTGTCCTTGGATTTGAAGTCCATTTAGATGGCGTAGGATGATTTCATCTTGAGGTCTTTAACTTTATTACAACTGCAAAGACCCTTTCCCCAAGTAAGGCCACATGCACAGAAGTTGAGGGTTAAAATATATACAACATGTTTTTTGGTGACCCCTGTTCAACTCATTCATGAAGATCCTATGAAATATGTTATTTAAAACTCCCACCCTCCTCCCCAATCACATGGATCAAAGCTTCTCTTCTAAATTTACTAGCCCATATTTTCCAGGGCCCTGTGATTCAGAACTGACCCGATGGCCGTGGACATTGGTTTGCATCGTCAAGGCAATCGTGATACGCAGGTTCCTCCTCCCATCTCTCTTTGTGTCTTTGGGACCTTTGCTTCAAATATTAGCCAGCATTTTCCACACAGGAGAAGAAGCCTCCGATTAAGTTACTCTCACAACGAACCTTTTGGAGGATTATTTTGCTACCATGCTTTAGTGAATTCTTAGCCTAATATTCAAGATGATCAAACCTTGATTTTCAGTTATGGAGATTTAAGTTTCACGGACACAGGCCAGTGTTGTACCAGGCGGTTCATAGTTTGGCGAAATAACAACAACAACCAAAAGCATAATAATAGGTTTTATTTTTTGAATACTTGCAGTGTGTCCGGAACTTACCAGTAAGAAATCCTAAAAGAAAAATATGGCATTGCCTTTGAGTCAATGCCAACTCACAGGGACCCTGTAGGATGGGGTAGAATTGTGAGTTTCCAAGTCTGCAATTATTTATTTATTATTATTTATAATTTTATTTTATTTTTCAAAACCATTTTGTGGGGAGTTAATACAGATATCATATCCTTCTATAGTTCAATCACATCAAACAGTGTTGTACAAGTGCTGCCACAATCGTTTTAAAACATTTTAAAAAATGTTTTGACATCAGTTCAGCTTCCTTGGACCAGAACCCTCCCCAACTTTATGCCCCAGAAACCCTTTTTCTACTAGCTATCGCTAGAGCTTCGCTAATCCTGGGTTTCATATATCGGAAAACAGAAAAAAATCATGTAACAGAGATTCAAGAGGGTGACCCCCCCAATGACATCATACATCTGAGATAAACCCCAATATGAACAAATGAAAAACAAACCAAAAAAGTACAGAAAAAATTGAAAACCAGATCAGGCCTAATGTGCATCACAGGGGGCCCACTGACAAGCTTTTAACTGTTCAAGTCAGGTTTATCTCTTTGATCTTCTGTAGTCATCTCTCCATGAACTCTGTTTGGTAACCATCTTCTTCCCATCCCTCTAATGTGGGTAGAGGGAAATCACCAGAGGTTTACATGGAGATCCCATAACTGTATCTGGGGCGCCCCCTGCGATTCACAGTCTTCTGCAAAAACAGATTCTCACAGTTTAGGCTTTGGTGCTATTCTTTATGGCAGTAGAAAGTCTTGTCTTTTCCCAAACACAGTGACTGGTGGTGTTGGGCTGCTGAACTTGTATTAGCGGCCCACCACATATCCAGGACATCACAAAGCCTCCTAAAGGAATTGCAGAAGGTATAAATATCCATGAAAACAAGGGTCCAGGAACGGTTGAAATGGAATCAGACTTGGATGCCCTGCTGGAAAAACCCACTTGTCTATGCCAAGAAATTTAGATGTTACCCACCAAATTTCCTGGGAGAAATACGTATTTGTGCCCATTCTGAAGAAAATTGGCCCAACCGAATGCATGAATTATCCAAGAATAGCATTAGTATAATAGGCAAATAATATTTTGCTGGATATAAATGAAAAATTAATGCAGCAGTACATTGACAAGAAACTGTTGGAAATTCAAGCAGGATTCAGAAAGAAGACATGGAAAGAAGGCTATCCTTGCTAATGCCAGCTAGATCTTAGCTGAGAGAAGGTGGAACCGGAAAATTCCTCCTTGCGTTTCATTGACTGTGCAAAGACATTTGATGTGTGGATCATAAAAACTTAAAACATTGCATGGATAACTGTGCAAAGTTGTGGTTCTGGAGAAGACAATTGAAAGTACCACAGACTACTAAAAGAACAAACCGGTCTGTCTTGGAAGAAGTATTGCCAGAGGGCTCCTTAGAGGCAAGGATGGCAAGACTTCATCTCACATCCTTTGGACATGTTGTCAGGAGAGACAACTCTCTGGAGGACAGAATTCTTGGTAAAGTGGAGAGGCAGGTAAAAGGAGGATGACCCTCAACAAGATCGACACCATGGCTGAGACAATGGACTCAGGCCTAGGAACAACGATAAGGATGGCACAGGACCAGGCAGTATTTTGTTGTGTTTGGCATAGGATGGCTATGGGTCAGAGCCAACTCAATGACCTCATGACAATGCAGAACCTGTGCATAGACCCAGAGATGATGACTGGACTAAGAATAGGATTGCTTGTCACCAAAGATAGACAGATTGATTCAAGAAAGTCTAAGTTTAGCTTATATCAAGGATCCAAATAGAAAATATTTTAGAAATGATGAAGGCAGCATATCTAGAAATATGTTTGATGGAATATTCTAAGAGCCCCCGATGAAATGATTAGAAAAAGGAGAAAATCTAAGTTTATTTCTGCAAGTGTGAAACAGAAATAAAGAGAAGGGTCTGCCACCTCCAAAAATTCAATGAAAACCAAGAAAGTTGTAGACATTAATCTATATGACAAAAACAGATTTTGCAAGGATATCAGGAAATAATTAGCCGATTTTGTAATGTTCACTGGACCCCAAACAATGTAACTAAAGAGGCATGTTTTATAGGGAACAGTTGATACTATATTTCTCCAGAGGTTTTCAAAACCAGTAGTTCAGACCACCATGCCCTCCCTGAGTTTCAGGCTCCCTTGTTAATCTAAATTGCCATGCAATTAGACTTCCTGGGTTAGACTATTCCTATTGATTAAGCTTAAAAAGAATTTTTATTGAAAGAGAGAGAGCCATTATATTTTGGATTTTTAAAAAGCAAACTAAATCTTAAATTATTCAATATTTATAGTGCTTCGATTAACAGTAGGGTAACTCTTTCACCCCTCTATCAGCAACAGTCATTCGAACAGAATAAGGTCATGTTGCATGATTCAAAATAAAAAAAATGTGCGTCAGGGTTGTATCTTTTCACCCTAACAACGCAATCTCTGTGTTGAGAAGATAATCTAAGGAACTGCACGATATGACTAAGTACAAAACATCAGGTTTGGAGAAAAGCTCCCTAATAACCTGCAAGGTGCAGATAACACTGTCTTCCTTCGTGAAAATGAAGGAGACCTGATGCATTTAATGAACAAATGTTAGGGATTGTGGCCTTTAGCATGAATTATAATACTTCAATACAAAGAAAGCCAAATCCTCACCATTGGACAAATAAACATCATCACGATCATAGAGAGAACAACAATTTTATTTTACTTAGATTGGCAAACAATCCCTACGGTAGCAGCATCAAGAAATTAAATGACATAGTGCATTGGACAAGTCTGCTAAAAGAACTACAAAAGCTAGCCCCCCCCCCCCCAAAAAAAAGCCAACTTCTCCAATGTATTAAATGCAAAAATGTCTCTTGAGGACTAAGATGCACTGAATCAAGCCATAGTGATTGCATGTTGGATCAATAACTATAAAGTCAGCAGTTTGGGATAAAGACGAGGCTTTCTCTACTCTCCTAAAGAGAGGGGCACAGTCTCTGCAACCCACAGAGAGAGTTCTAGTCAGTCCTGGAGGTTTGCTATGAGTTGACAGTGCCTTCAGGGAAGGGAGTTTGGTTTTGGTTTCTCATGTGCATGTGAAAGCAGGATCATGCATCAAGAAGACGGAAGAAGAGTTGATGTATATGATTTATGATGTTGGTAGTGAGTGTTTAATATATCATGGATTTTCAGGACAAATGAGTCTGTCTTGGAAGAAGGACAACCAGAACACTTCTTAGAATTGAGGGTGGCAAGACTTCATCTCATGGTCTTTGGCTATGATATAAGGAGGGATAAGACTCTGGAGAAGGACATCGTGCTTGGTAGGGTCAATGAAAAAGAGGAAAACCCTTAGGGGCATGGGTTGCTAGTGGCTACAACTAAGGGATCAAGTATAGTCATGATTGTGAATATGGCACAGGGTCTGGGAAAGGCCTGCCTGGGTCTGCCAATGTGCTCATTTACCTGGCATCAGGGGAATTTGAGAAACACTGACCTACGTAATTTTAAACCATGCTTGGTACCAAAATACGATAAGCGATGTAGCTAACAACATGGATGAAATGGGGTTCTTTGAGAAGATCCAGATTTTACGCAGAGCATTTCTTTCCATTTGAAGATGTTGCAGATGAAAGATGCTGAGATTCTAATGATTTCTCTGAATCTTCCTCAATTTAAAGAAATATCCGGGAAGAGCAACGTATGAGCTTTCCCAGATGTGGCGATTTTCTTTTATTGGCTACGTTGCTCAAAGAAGTCTTGTCCTGGCTTTAAGGACTGAACGTGATGATAACATCTCAAGGGGAGAAAAGATGGCTACCTGAAGCTGGATCATCTTCTAGCGGTTGGGTGCTACTGAGTCATGTGTGATCCACAGTGTGATGATAGACAGCAGAAGGAAGTACTGCTTGGTTGTGTCAGTCCGGGTAGACTAGAGACACGCATGAATATAAAGAAAGGGTTTATATACAAAAAGGAATGGAACACTGAGAAAGCATCCCAACCTAGTCCAGTTCAAAGTCATAAGTCCGATATTAGCCCATACCAGTCTATAATGTCTCCTTCTGACTCAGGAAGCCACAGGTCAGTGGGTGCAGAATCCCAGCGCTGGCAGGGGTCTCTCTATGGCTCCTTGCTTCCAGGGTTCAGGGTCCATCAACATCATCCAGTGGTGGCAGAAACAACTCATCCTTGGGAGGGGTCCCCACATGGCCTCTCCAGCTTCAGAGGTCTGGCTCCATCAGGGCAAAGCCCTGTGGCTTCTGCTCCGGCTCCTTCAGCTTCTCGGATGCTGCCATCTTGTCTTGTCCATGATTAATCGTCTCTCTGAGACTAACTCCCAACAACTGGAGAAGATAGCTTCTCATCTTCATGAGGGAAATATCGTGAGATTTCCCAAAAGCCTCAGGAGAAAGCCATGCCCACATAGAGGCCTCATTGGCTACTCAATGGCTATCTCCAGATTAACAGGCTAGACTCCATCCCTACATTTCAATCATAAAATTAACATAAGCACATGACCACCACACTGGTCAAGCGCCCTCCTGGCCACGCTTCTCCTGATCCCACAACAAAGCCTATTGTGTTGAATGCTCACAGTACCTGCATCGAGAGACTCCTCCTCATTTTCCTCATGGACTCATTCTTGTTTGTTGTCTTTAGTTTCCTTGCTTTGATGATCTTAACCAGTACTGAACAGGTTAGGGGCTCCACATGCTCTGTTTCCATAGCAGAAGTGGCATTTCATTCTGTGTTTAAACCCAGTGCCCAGTACAGTGTTTATCATTTTTTCTAGGAATGCTTCCTGAATGAAGGAGGAATGCAATGCCTTTACTAAGTCTGAGCAGCTCTGGTGCTGCCGTTGGACACACATTAGACTGCTAACCACAAGATTGGCTGTTCAAACTCATCCATTACTCTTTGTGAAAACGAGGCTAGGAAGATCTACCCATGGAAACCCCCTGTGTGGTTGCTGAGATTTGGAATGGACTTGAAAGCGGTGGGGCCTTCTTACTAATGGGTCAGAAATAACTTGGAGCCACGCGTTGATGACAATCCCCAGGGAGCGGCACGTTGGGTCAAGCACTCCACGGCTAGTGAAAAGATTGGAGAGTCAGCCTCACCAGCTGCTTGGTGGAAGACAATGGGCCCGTCTGCTCCCTTAAAGAGGGACAGCCTTATACACTCTGCGGGGCCAGTTCGACCCTGTCCTAAAGGGTCGATGTATGTTGGAATCCATTTGATATCACGGAGTGTTTTATTGCTACTAAGAAGTCATATCATGTTTATGTAATCTGCCTGCATTTTCAGATAACTGGATTGGTTTATTTTCCCCAGGTCACCTGGATGTAATTTCAGAATGCTGTTGGTATTGGACAGGGTTCAGCCAGAGATGCAGACCCAGGAGGAGATTAGTCTCCCCCTCTCTTTCACTCGACCAGTGTTGGGCCCACGGCAGCTCCTGTATGTTAGAGGAGAATTGTGTACTGTTGGGTTTTCAATTTTGTGTGTGTGTGTTGGGGGGAGAGTAGTTTTCTCAGTTTTTCTTTTCAAGTGCCCCTGGGGCAGGAGTGGGAATTCTAGCCCCCAACTGTTTGGTTAGCAGCCGTGTGTGTTATCTTTGCACCATCCAGAAACTCTTAGATCTATAGTTACATCTTCAGATAGCATCTGTCTGTTGGCTAACTCATTGAGGGTGCTGGTCCAGTCGTCTCTATAAGGCTCTCATCTTTGTGCTGGGTGATGCCAGAAGTGGGAGTTCCTAGGATGGAAAATGAGGAACACACCAGACTATAACATACACGCGTGAGCTGGGACTCCATTAGAGCAGCCTGAATGAAACCAGTGTCCGTTCTTGTTGCCTCTGATTGGGATACTTTGGAGCAAGCAGAACCTTTTATCTTGAAGCTAAAACATACCCTGGCCTAGGAATCAAAGGGGCGGAAGAGGGATCCAGGGGAAGATGGAACAGCTCTAGGTCCAGCTGAGGCTTCACACCAACAATGAGGATAGACAACAGGGTGTGAGCTGTATAATGGGGCTGCCTCCATCCTCCCGATCTTGAAAGTCTTCGTGGTGATCTTTGTGGCCCGCCGGAAACAAACTGAAAAGTCAAGTTTGGACTCACTTTAGCCAAGCTGACACATTTGAAGCCATCCTACCTGCAGGCGTCATCATGAAAGACATGCCCCATGCCAGGCACGGCGCTGAAATCGTGCACATGATATCACTTGATAGAGACCAGCATTGAGTCAGTTTCAGCCCCACTAATCACACAACCATTTAAGCCAGAGGCGGTCTGTATCCGCCTGAATTTACCCTCTGGAAATGGGAGGCGCTAACCTTCCCTGAAAGGACTGACTTGTGTATGGCTCGATCTTAAGAATTTTACCTGTAAGGCCATCTGTTTCTCTCCAACCTTGAGTACATAGAAAATAATTGAAATTGAACTTACAACAGATATAGCAGCCAGAGGTAAAGGGGGCATTAAGACGATTATAGTTCTCTAAAAGAGTCTTGATTCTTAGAAAATGAAGACAATATATCAAACATCATTGACTCAAAATGACCTGCCGGCCATCAAGTTGGTCCCAACTTATGGTGACGCTATAGGACAGGGTAGATCTGTGTCTCTGGGTTTCTGAGATTGTAATTTTTTATGGGAGTAAAAGGCCTGTTCTTTCTCACTTGGAGTGGCTGGTGGTCTCCATGGGGCCGACCTTTCAGAGAGCAGCCCAACATGTCACCACTGAGTCACCAGGGCTGCCTCCTTCCTAAGACAGGAAATGAGACACAAGAGGGCTTCAACCATTTTATGGAACCACAGAATCCAGATATGGTGGGATTTCCCCACAAACTTTTAGAACCCTTCTTATAGGCTGTACATCAATAACCAATTTCAAAAGGTTTAGACAGACCTGGAATAAGGAGGAATAAAATAGCAGGGCTGAAAGAAAGGAAACAGCACCCCAAAGTAAAAGAAAACATGGTGCACCTTGAACCAGAGCAGAATTAGAAGGTGCTAGAGACCCTACAAGGAGCCCTGCCAGCGTGGTGGGTTCCTTGTAGGTCTGCTAACTGTAAGGTCAGCACTTTGAACTCACCCCCTGCTCAGAAAGATGAGGCCACCTGCTTCCAGGAGGACGTCCAGGCTCAGAAAACTAAGGGAGCAGGACCACTCTGTCAAGCAGGCTGCTGTGAGGAGAGATTGACGCGATGACAGTAGAATGGAATAGAGTTTTGTTTAGAGGCAGCAAAGGAGTCCGGGAAAGAGGAGGCTCTCTGATTCCATAAAGATGACACCCTGAGAGACCCTCTAGAAAGTCACGATGAATTAGAATCTACTAGAGGGCAGGGAGTGTGTGATGGCAGGAATGACCAAGGATTGGGATACTAAAGCCAGAGATGCGTAAGACCTGTTTGAAACCTTAGACATGAAACGATGGTGGGAGGATGATACAGACACAGATTATGAGACGCAAGGGCACTCAACGATTACGGCACGTTCAGGAAAAACAAAGAAGCAAAATAATTAGAAAAGGGAGCATGTCTGAATCTCCTCAAACACCCGAACAGCAACTGAACACTCCAGAAGCTTTATAGTTTGTATAGTTTGTTGTTGTAACTGATGTACAGCAGAACAAAACCCTGTTCGATCATGCATCATCTTCATATTATTCAGTTTGAATAAGAGCTGTTATGGATGTTAATGCTCTCAGGTCACACTGCCATGGAGTCAAGTCCAAATCATAGCACCCACAGCATAGCGAAGAACTGCCCCTGTGGGCTTCTACAAAGGGCATAGAAAGCCTCGTCTTCCTCCCATGGAGCTGCCGATGGCTTTGAACTTTTAACCTGAAGTTTAGCAGTCCACTGTGTAACCCACTGTACCACCAGAGCTCCTGGAATGAGTGTCAATAGAAATAATCATTCTGAATGAAAGCATAGGCTTTCGCATTGATCATTCAGGTTGTTGCTGATAATCTACTTTCAGACTGCTTTAAGTTATTGATTGGTTCCTTGATTTGGTCAATCACTCAGAATCGCTTATTCTCTTTTTTCCCTGCCTTCTGGCACCAAAGTAAAGGGAAAGGAATTTTGTCCACCGGGTGTGGTGTTTGGGGCAAGGGAACAACAGAGTATCTAGAAACAGTTTTCTCCTCCTCCTCTGCCCCCCCCCCCCCCACACACATGAGTGCAGGGAACATGAGAAAATCTGAATGAGCTACATGCATTGCCCCAATGTCAATCTCCTGGTTTTCATAATGTGCTAGAGTTATACAAGATGCTTATTATTTGGGGGTGGAGGAGGTATGTACTCTTTCCCTCCCTCCATTTCCCTGTCTTTCTCCCAGGAGTGGCTGGTGGTTTTAACCTTGCAGTGGCAGCTCAACTGCATAACCCCGATGCACTTTGGCATTGAGGATTCCCCAAAGTTTGGAATTCACTGGTCTCTCTAAACAGCTTTCCCATTGTCCCAAGAATGCACTTACTCCATTGCTGCCACAAGATGGCAGTAGAATATAAGCCAAACCCATAAAAGCTTTTGCCTGGAACCTGTTGCGTGAGGTCACTGGTTTTTGATTGGGTATTTAGTTTTTTACAGCTGTACTCACGTTGTGTACATTATAATATATGCTACCAAAGGAAATGTTAAATAATATAAAGATGAAGTCATGAAGTCACAGGTGATGCCATCACTCTATTATTAGGCACTCTCTTTGCTTTTGACACATGGTCCCATGTATCTTGCTCCCAGGGCGTTTTCAATGGCTGCTTTTACAGAAGTTGGTCACTAGATATCTCTGAGTGAACTCAAATCTCCAACCTTTTGGTTAGCAGCTGAGCATACTAAGTGCTTATACTATCCAGGGATACAGTTTAGGATAGTGAATATATCTCCACCTTTTCTATGGTCTCCTTTTATTCCTTTCTAATTTTATTAACATACAAGTCTCATATCCTACAGTAAGATGAATTGAACATATTAAAAAGAGTTGTCCAATCATCACCACAATCAGTTTTGGAACCTTTTCTTCATTCGTGTATTCAGTCTTATTAGCTTCCCATTTTCCCCAACCTTCCCTGCCATAATCCTAAGCAACTATTAATCTAGAATTACCTATTTTGAATTTCATAGAAAGAAAAAACATGTGACCCCCCAGCAATAATCATAAAGCAAAACACAGAAAGACCTGCATTAAGAAAATATGAAGAACAGGAACAATTTTAAATAGGTCAAAAGAGAGAACAAATGATAAGGTGTTAAATTTTAACCCAAGTATATCATCATTAACTTACTCTTGAATGCACTCTGCTTGATAACAAGGCCATTCACATCTCTGGTCAATGGTTAGGGAAGATTCTCCCAAGACTTAGTCCTTGTAGAGACTCTTCAACTGGCTTTGGGTTCATATCCATAGCTTTCAGAAAAGTAGGAGCTCAGAATTTTAGTTCTAACACCCTTCCCTCCTTTGGATTTGGATTTTTATCATTTACAGTCCTCGGATCACACAGGCTGGTGAGCTCTTCCTGCCCTAAATTGTCACTTTGTTTAGATGACTACTTCTTTTAGGTAAACCTTTAATGTTCTAGATACTGTTTTTTTTTTTTTTAATTTCTGGTAACTGGGCACAATATTTTTTCTTCACCACACTTTGCTATAGAACCCATTTCCTCAGTGATCTCTTCATGAGAGCACGTATTGAGTAGAAGAATTGATTGTTCTTAGATTAGGGCTTATGATTAAGTGTGAGTTCAACATTTTCTATGATCTTCTGGATAATTTCACTTTCTTTGATTTACTGCTTGTCCAGTTCTCATTAAACAGTTATTGCTTTTTTTTTTTAAGTGCAACTGATGATTGGATGGCCCTAAGGGTAGTACAATTATTTTGTTGTTTGTCAATGTTCACTTGACCCAAATGAAAGTGTTACTTTTATATGCAAAAGTTAAGCAAAACTTACAATTTTTCTTTTCTTATTTTTAAATACTCCCACCTACAGTATGCTAGAGTTCATTTTTTAATGTAATCATGTTACCAGGGGGTGGGGTGGGGGCTCTTATAAATCTTTTAACAATCCATCATTCAATTGTATTAAGCATCCTTGTACATTTGTTTCCATTAACAATTCCAAAACATTTTCTTTCTACTTGAGCCCTTGGTATCAACTCCTCTTTTTCTCCCTCCCTCCCCATTGCCCCACCCTTGTGAATCCTTGATCAATCATATATTATTGTTGTTATTTTGTGTCTTACATTGTCCATTGTCTCCCTTCACCCATATTTCTGTTATTTGCCCCCTGGGGGTGGAGGTGGGTGGGTTATATATCCGACCTTGTGATGGGCTCCCCCTTTTTGAGTAGAGGCCAAAGTCCCTGTACTATCTTAATACTTAACATATAAATATATGGTATGTACCTTGGCCTCTATCCCTTTCATTACAAATTAATGTATTTACATATATACATGCCCACAGTTATACCTCTATAAATAGCTGTTACCTCCTACTTTTTTCCTTCATTTTCTTTCACCTTCTTCCTGTCCCACTATCATGCTTACCTCATCCTCCATTCAGCTCTCAGTAATTCCTCCTGTGTATATTGCACTTGATCAAACTACACCAGGCATTATACGCCTTCCTTGCCATCAATTTTATATCTCTTGTTGTTTCCTTATCCATGAGTTTGTTGGCTTCCCGCTCCCTCTCCGCTCTCCTGCCTCACCCTGGAACCTCATTGTTTTCGCCTTGGGATTGTTTGTCCTGCTTATCTTATATAGCTAGACATAGGGTGAAACAAAACAAAACAAAAACCTCAGATCGTTCCCAGTTTGACTTTTGACCCTTATGAGTGTTTTCCCATTGATCTAATGAGGTGCTAATCCCTGTCCCCCAAATTAGAAGTCTATTTTCAAGATTCTTCAGGTACTTGGTTACTTTGTTCCCCTTGCTCCCTGCTGTGTCTCACCCCACTGTGCCTAGGGCAGACCTGACACACTTTCTGCAGTGTCTCCAGTGCTATCCCGAAGCACTGTGGATTAGTGAAGGAATGTCATGTCTCATGGTGGGGCTGGCTCGATGGCCCTCTCTGTGCCTTGGCTGCTCTCAGCGGGGATATTGTCCCCAGGGCTGGGTGGACTAAGATGTGGTTCTCTCTCTCTCTCTCTCAATGGACAATTTCATGTAGTCACTTTATTTCTCTCACCTTCAATCTTCATTTTCTTTTTCAGAATTATAAAATATATTTACTTTTAATTGGGAGTGAATACATATTTCATATCATTCCATAATTCATGCATTTTGTTGTATTTTTTAGATCACTTGTCCAACTTGGGAAGAATTGGTGAGTTAATGAACACAATACCCACATTGTCTACAATAGACCCCAAACAGATATATCACAATCACTGATGCAGAGGACTGTGGAGCTGCTGCCACTGGCTCTCCCTCAGAATGCTCACCTGTCTTATGTGACTGCAGACCCCCTGACCCAGGCCTGAGGCAAGGGCTAGTGTCAAGCAGGTAAGTCAAGTCCCGCTTCTTTTTCATGTTTCAGATAAAGGTAAGTGTAAGCTGCTTGAACACTGCCTTTCTGCACTACAATGGGTTGCCTTTCAGTCCAGCATGTTCAGTTTACAGATGAGGAAACAGGTCAAGACAGGCCTAGTTAGACCCCTACTCTGGAGGAATGTTCAAACTTACATTCTTTTTTTTTTTTTTTTGGCATCATTGCCCTCTGGTGGGAGTAGGAGGCCCAGCCTTGCTCCTGGAGAGTTGCTGGATTTGAACTGCCAACCCAGTGGGCTGCAGTCCCACACATAACCACTACACCACCAGGCTCAGCCCCAAAACTTAGTTTTACATCATATCCTGCTACTATGGTCCACATGTGGGCCACACCACTGGGCTCCTCCTCTAAAGTGGGAGGAGAGAATGCTTACTCACCAAAGGACTCCCACCCCCCCCACCCCCCAAAAGTTACTATGGATTCACGATTAGAGATCCTTGTTGCCACAGTGTGCAAATCATATTCCACAACCCTCAAGGTTCCCGAACCTTCAGCTAAATGTTCACATTGAAGAAGTGGAATTGTGGTACTGCTACGATTCTGGCCTGGGACACAGTGAAAGGAAAGTATCCTGAGTTCCTGCAGATCCTGAAGTAGTTTCTCATTCTCCTTCACCGGATTATGAACTTCTCCTTGGCTTTGTCTTTCCCTCAGGTGTTGTTTCAATGCCTTGCCACACCGAAGGGGCTAATAAAAGATTACTGAGGTGAATGAAATTTGCATATGCAAATTTATAAATGTAAATATTTATAGACATATACATTTAGATATCACAACCCACATTGCCATAATGTGTTTGTAGGATACTTGAGTGGGTTTTTTGTTTCTGAGGTACTCTTCTTAAGCTGTGAGTCCTGTAGATCTTTCTACCACAGTGACCATGTTCTACAACTGAGTTGTCTAGAGCAATAGTGATGGGGCCCTCGAAACTGACTTATTGAGGAGTTGTTTTTAAATCAGAATCAGTTATTGTGAATTCAATGTGATGGGTGGGCATTAACATTTCAGACCACTGACTCTGCATTCTACTGTTCAAACCCAAGAGTAAAGGTTTTCGTCCTGAACTTTAGTTAGCTTTAACTTAAAGTCGAATCACGACAGGTCACTAACTGCTCATGCACTGGTCAGCACAGGGAGATCTAGATGGTGGGTGTTTGCAGTGATAACGGCTAAGTGTTTTTCAAAACTGATGAAAAGCCTGGGTTACCTCAGATTCTCCTTCACTGGATTATATGATATCTTTCCATAGTTCATAAAGCTTGTTGTTTTTTTTAGCTCACTTGTCCACTTGGGGAGAGTTGGCGAGCTATTGAACATAATTCGTATGGGTTCTAATACTTAGAAATAATCACTATTAAGTAAAGGAAATGAAAAGAAATATATACCTAGAGGTACCAGTTAAACCAGATCACCCCCCCCCCCAACAAGTGAGAATCTAAAGAGCCGCAAACCAAAGCCATTGTCAATTTTGACTCCTAGTGGCCCTCTAACACCTTCTAAGACAGATCAGAGCTGCCTCCAGGTTTCCAAGGCTATAATCCTTACAGCCTTCTCCCCAAAGAAGAGTCAGTAAGATCACTGCTGACTTTTCTGTTAGCAACCCAAGACTCAAACAAGGTGCCACTCGGCACCACCCAGCTGCCACTGAGTTGATTCACATCTTACAGTGAGCCCATCAGACTGAGCAGAACTGGCTGTATGTCTTCATGGGAGCTGACATTGGGATGCAGGCCACAAGATTCACAGTGTGAAAGCACCAGCAGCTCCCTAGGGGAAGGACATAGACTTCTACTCCTGTAGATAGTTGCAGTCTCAGAAACGCACAGGCTCAGGACAACCCTGGGCTCTAGGGATGCTGGGAGTAAGTACGGACTCAAGGGTAATGAGTGCCTGCATCACCATAAATGACATTTCAAGATTGATCTTGAAGTAAGATGCTGTGACAACATATTATCTGTCTGCAAACAAGGAAACTCAGTCAGTACAACTAATATTCAAATTTGTGCACTCATCACTAAAGCTAGGGATGAAAAAAGAGAAGGATTTCATCAACATTTCAGTCTGAAATGAATCAAACATGCAATCAAGATGCACTGGCAATTAATGATTGGACTGCAAAAGTTGAGAACAAGGAGGAAGACAGAGTAGTTAGAAAATATGGCTTTGGCAATAGAAGGGAAGCTGGAGATCGCATGGCAGATTTTTTGCAAGACCAACCACTTCTTCATAGCAAATATCTTTTTTTTAAACAACCCAAATGCCACTATATATGTGAACTTTGCTTCATGGGATATATAGAAATCAAGTTAACTGCCTTCAGACAATGGAGGAGCAATGTCAGTAGCTAAAACAAGATCAAAGTTCTGTTGTGGAACAGGCAACCAATTGCTCCTAGGTACATTCAAGTTGAAGGTGAAGAAAGTGAAAACAAATCCATGTGAGCTAAATATGACCTTCAGTATCTCGCTCTCTCTCTCACTATTTCTATTATCTTAAAGTTTTCCAAACAAATTTTAGCATGATGACAACAAGATTCAGTATAGGGTTATTTTACATGGAAACAGGGAAGTGGCAATCAAGAGCTCAAACAACTCATTGCGCTGGGTAAATCTGCCACAGAAAATCTCTTTACAGTGTTCAAAAGCAGGCAGGTTCCTTGAGGACTAAAGTGCAGCTAAACTAAGCCATGGTATTTTTAATTGCCTCATATGCATGTGAAAATTGGACATGCACTAAGGAAGATTAAGAAGAATGGATGTATTTGAAGTGTGGTGCTGGTGAAGAATACTGAAAGTACCATGGATTTCCAAAAGGGCAAACAAATGTTATTAAAGAATAACACCCAGACTGCTGTATTTAGAGGCAAGACTCAGCCTTATATGCTTTGGACATGTTGTCAGGAGAGACCAACCTCTGGAGAAGGACATCATGCTTGGTGAAGCAGAGGGTATAGAAAAAAGATGAAAGGCCGTCAACAAAATGGATCGACATACAGTGGTTACAACGAAGGGTTCAAGCTTAGGAATAATTATGAGGTTCCTGCAGGACTGAACAGTATTTTGTTCTGTTATACAGAGGGTCAATATTGGTCAGAAATGGCACCTAACTATAGCAACTTTAGGTGGCAAGAAAATACCCTTTATCCTAGTGAATAGACTGAGTTTTACGGCACTTTCTAAATGCAGTTTTGTGGTAAAATTATGTGCCTCAGCTGATATTCAGGTTGGCTTATACTCAGGTACATATGGTAAGTGTTTGGGGTTTTTGTTTGTTTGTTTTGTTTTTCCCCCCATGTGAAGCTAATCACACATACACATAAGCAAACAACTCCCCCCCCCCACAAAAACCCCGCAAAATAAAAAAACAAAGAGAGGGGCTGAGCCCCAGTGGCGTGGTAGTTGTGTGCGGGACTGCAGCCCACTGGGTTGGCGGTTCAAATCTAGCAGCAGCCAGCAGCTCCACAGGAGCAAGAATGGGCCTCCTACTCTCACCAGAGGCAATGATGCCCCCCCCACAAAAATAAACAAAAGCAAAAACAAACAGAAACAAAAACCTATCTTTCAATATAGGCAGACTGATGAACTGATAGATGCTGTTAGTTTCCATTGAGTCAGGTCCCCATGTGAAGCAGAATGAAACACTGCCCAGTTCTGCACTATTCCCACTGGTGTATTTGAACCCATTTTGGTTGTCACCATCAATCCATTTCATGAAAGGCTTTCCTTTTTCACTGGCCTTTTACTTTACCAACGCTGATGCCTCTTTCCAGGGACTGGTCCCTCCCAATGACATCCAAAAGACATCAGATCAAGTCTCACCATCTTTACTTCTAAGGAGTATATTGGGGGTGCTTCCTCCAAGATTTTTTTTTAATTCCAGGGCCAATTGTATTTTCTTTTAAAAACAGTTTTATGTTTATTTTACAAACATACAATTCAATAGTTTAAGAGTTGTACAATCGTGTCCACAATCCATTTTAGAAAACGTTTTCTTGTTCTCATGGCTATCACCTTACCCTAACCTTTCCTGCCATACACCCCAAGAAACCATCAACGTAATCATTGTCTTTATAGCTCTACTTATCCTGGATTTCACATACAGAAAAATATAGAAAACAAAATACTGAGGAAACTGAACAAAAAGTCAGCCCCACTGTACGCTGAAGATAGCAAAGCTACTCACCTCCCTATTGTGGTCAGAGAGAATTTTCTGGAGGCTTGATTCATGTATGGACTTTGTGAATGGATTTTGGGCTCATCGATATAGCCTTTCAAAAAGTGGGAGTTCACAATCTGAACTGATATCATTCCCTCCTTCAGGTTTGCATTTTCTTAATCACAGTTCTTGGTTTACACAGTCTGGTGTGCTTCTTCTGTGTGGATCCAGCTGTCGCCTCATTTAGATGGCTTCTGGTTCTATGACAAGTCTTCAGGACTCCCGGTGCTATTCATTTTCAATAGCCAGGCACCACTTCGTTTCTTTACTACATTTTGCTACAATACCAGATCTTCAGTGATCTCTTCATAAGGGTCATGCATCAAGCAGAATCACATAATAGGAACTATTCTCAGGTTGAGGCTAGAATTAAGTGTGAGCCCCCAATCCATCCATATCTCTACAATTTATATATATCTTTGATTCACGCTGTAGACATCATTATCATTTTATGTTAGAGAACAGTGATCATCCTCTTTGGGGGGAGAGGAATGCTGTAATTCTGTTGATAAAGTCATTACTTTAGCCAATGGTCTAGAATTTAAAACTGTTGAGAAAGGGATCTTTACAATTGTAGACTTGCTACAACCATCAATCCATGAATTATTGACTTGTGCATATTAAACTCTTAAGTGGTTCGATACAATATACACAACAATGGGAGTTGGTGATAGAACCAAAGTTCTAATAACATTTATTCACAATGGCAGAACCATGCCTACTAAATTAACACATGCCATATGAGGCAAGAAGAACATTAAAATAGTAAGTGTATGATAGTTTTGTGCTACCATTCATTGAGTACCCTTGGAACATGAGATACACACCAAAGTTTAACAATCTCCAGTTCTATAATGTTGGGATCAAATTGATGGCAACAGGTTTGATTTTGAGTTTTCTCACATCCTGTATTCTCCTCTCTGTGCATTCCAGTTCTCTAAATCAAGTCACCAGACCCAGTCTTGTCACCATGCCATTGCTCTTGCCCTTTCTGCATTCTGGGAAAGTTTTGCTTCCCATTTGACAGACATACCAAATTTAGCTTCTCAATCCATATCTTTGTGGAGATCAATATGTTAGTCTGAAGCTAAAAACAAAAACCATGCTCATGGTTGTGGAGTCTACTCCAATGCATAACCCTACAGGACAGAATAGAACTACTCCTTTGGGTTTCTAAAGCTGTGAGTCTATGAGAACAGAAAGCCTGATCTTTCTGTTCAAGGAACACCCGGTGAGTTCAAACTGCACCCCAAAACATGGCCCACCACACTACCAAGGCTCCTGCTAAGTCTGCTAGTGCCTTCTGAAAAGAGGTAGAAGATGGAAGACTCCCAGATCAGTGAAGGTTTATGCTCACAGATCTAGCAGTTGCAGCATATCAATGCTTTCTTACAGTGACTCTCTGAGCCTCACTTTTCATAGAGTGAGATAATGAGGGGCAGTGGACACTTGCCATACAGTGGGTGGTATTACAGGGGAGGAACCCTGAGTTTAGTGAGCACAAATCTTTCATAATAGACTGTGGGCTAAGCTGCTTTACCTTTGTGCCTGAGAGACACAAAAATCTTATTATACTGAACAGGTACTGCTTATACCTACCAAGGTTCATTTGCTATCCAAGCCTTCTCAAAAAGATGGTCCAGAGAGAACAGGCTCAAAAAGCATGTAGAAATTTAAGAGACCTTGGAATAAGTTACTCAGCTTATTCATTTAATATTTTCTTCAACTGTACTGTAAGTTACTTGAAGGAAACTGCCCATTGGCATATGCCCAAGGCAGTGATCACTAACCCAAAGCCAAACAGGTTGCTGTCAGTATAACTCATGGTGACCTTATGTATGACAGAAAAGGATACAGGGTTTCAAAGTTGTGATCTGTTGGAAGTAGATTATCAGGCTTTTCTTCAATAACACTATTGGGTGAATTGGAACTACCCACCTTTACGTCGAGCTTAAAAGTTTTGTGACCCAGGATTGTAACTCTTTTATCCTGGGCAGTTGATGTAATATCGACTTGGACTAATCCTATAGCATGAAGTGGATCTGGCCTGTATTGTTTCCTGCACTATAATTTTGAGGGACCAGGTTGCTAGGCCTTTTTTCCTGTGGAAGGGCTGGTGGGCTGACTGCTGAACCAATGCAACACCAGGCTCCTTAGGACAGAGACCTGCATGTGGCAAAGGTGAAGCACACATGTGTAAAATGAATGCATGAAGACACTCTGTTCTGATTGTGACTTATGGTTGGGATTGGTGCTCAAGGTTCAGCTCCTGTAGTACTTATTCAAATCCCAACTCTACTTCAGGCTGATGACCGGCAGATATTGCTGGTGCAAGAACAAAGCATCAAAACTTCAAAGAATATTGATAACGATGAAATTCCTTAGAATGTAAATGCCATGGGGGTAAGTAAATTTGAAGGCAATCAGTTTTTAATTCATTTTTGTTGATTGAGTTAAAGAATTCAATTTATCAAACATTCAGTATGTGACCAGGCATGGGGTTTAAGCCCTTCCTAAACTTTATTTTCATAGACATAATAATCCATTGGCGTAGGTTCTACATCCTCCCCATTTTGCAGATGTGGAAATTGAGGTATGGCAAAATTATGGCTTATTAGAAAGTGGCTGAGCTGGTGTTCAAACCTAAACAGTGACTCCCATCCATCTCACAAAGCATTTCTTCATCCAGAAAGCGGTGGGTTTGGGAGGTTATCATTTATGGAGAAGGCTGCTACTACTGTTAGGTGCCCTCAAGTCAATTTCAACTAATAATCACCCTATGTAATAGAATAGAGCCGCCCCTTGGGTCACCTAGATCACCAGGCTTTTCTTCTATAGAGCAGTTATCGAAGACCTCTCAGGTAGCTCATCATTGTACCATTAGGGTTTTTTGTCGAGGTCCAAGCCCAAGATCCTTGTCATTGAGTTACTTCTAATGCACAGGAAACTTGTGGAGGGTTTCCAAGGCTTTCTAAATAACTTTTTCACATCATTTTATTGGAGAGTCTTACAGCGACTATGACAATCCATAAATCAATTATATCAAGCAAACTTGCACATGTGTTGCCATCATCATTTTCAAAACACGTTCTTTCTGCTGGAGTCCTTCTTATCAGCGCCTCTTTTTTACCTCCCTCTCCCATCCTCCCACCAGCTTTCTAAATCTTTATGGGAGCCAAATAGCATCTTTTTCCAGGGGAGTAGTTGGTGGTTTTGTGGTGAACAACTTAATGCTCACCTGACAAGATCACCAGGACTCCTTGCAGACAAGAATTTTGATCTATGTGACAGATGAGTGGATCGCTACCAACTCTTCTGATTTTAAATCTGTAACCTGACAAGTGTTGTGTGGCTGAACAAAATCCAGCTGCCCATATGTGAACTTTTTAACTTCAGTAATTGGCAATTTCATATCTTTCAACATAAAATGTAAGCTATTACTATCATTCTGGAAAATGCTGCTTTCAAGAAAACAAAACAAAAACTAAAAACAAAAACGTCCCATCAGAAACCATTAGTCTCCCTGAGGACAGTGGGGGCTTTGATTCTCCTAGACCAGGCCTGGCACCAGAGTCTGACTATTTACAGAGGCCCCGCGGTCATCCAGGGGACTTGTTTCCTTGGAAAATGGGAAGCAGGGAGAAGTTGTTCCCTCACTAAAGCCCATTAGAACTGAAAGCCCAAAACAAGAGAGCAAGGAACAATAATAGACTATCATGCCTGTGGAAGACACTGAACCAGTGAAAATCAAATTAGTGCAAAGGTCTTCTAGGGTATTATAAATAGTAAACTCAATGCTGGCAGAATGAATTCCTGACCACGAGTCGAGAGGGACAATTTAAGAGAACCCGAGCTCCCTCCCTTGAAGCTAATTTGCTGTTTGCGGCAATGACAAATTGCCGTCGTATTCAATAAGTGTAGTAATTACCGAGTTAGAGGACATAACCGCCATTGTGGCCAAAAGTTAATATTCTAGGCTAAATATTCGTTTATATCATTAGTGTTAGGAAACACAGCCAGAACATGTCCAGGAGCTCACGCTGGTGCTGGGTTCATCTGAAAGGAGCCGTACGCTGTCAAAGACTGAACTGTAGGCTGAACTTTTGTTTGACTGGCATTGGTTCCAGTCACGCCAGGAACAACACAATTCCCCGTTGTCTGTGTGATCCGCGCTTCACCTTGCCTGTGGGGCAAGAGTGGTTTGACGGGACCTCTTTGAAGACTCGACTTTGTGTCTAACCCCTGTTGTTAGAGGAGGCTGGCAAGCTAGCGCTCTACAGTAAGAGTTACAGTGGCCCACTTCATTTTTCTGTATTCTGTCCCATCGTTAGTAGGTCACACATGCTAATGATAATTTAATGAGCATATCATTCAAGTGGCAGATGACAAGGTTTGATTTTTGTGAATCTGAACGTCAAAAAGGTTCCTTGCCACAGTGTGATAAGTTCATGGAACATTCAACAAAAACAAAACAGAGCTATGTTCCCTTATTATTAAATTCTCTTTAATCCAGAGTCTTGCTTTGCGAGAAGAACTCCTCATTGACAATTTCTTTTTCTTAGAAACAAAAAAAAGATCTGTCTGTAAATTTATTGTGTGAAGTATTTAAATATAAAATAAACATGAAATAGGAAGCAAGTGGTTCACTACTCAGCGGCTACCACCGTTGATATTTTTAGCCTATTTTTAATCTAGGCAAATAAATAAATAAATTTACTTACAAAGCGCATTTACCTCTTATTGCACACCCTTTTGATATCCATGCCCCTTACTTAATTTATTGTAAACCTCTTTCCATAGTTATGAACATTTTCCTTTTACTTGATTTTTCATCTATGTTGGCATTTCATCATGAAGATTGGTTAAGAATTGATGGAGCATGTTATATATATGGTACACAGGAAAAGCTCTGGGTATTAGACCTGGAAGACATAGCTTTAAACCATAACTCTTCAAGACCTCTGGCTCCCTAGACAATACAATGGAGAAAACAACATTTGTCTGATTGTTTGGAGCATTGAGTTGAACCTAAGTGAGCTTCTGGGATGCACAGAACAGTGGAAGACAGGAAAATATTCTGGTTTCCATGACCCGTGGTTGACACTTCCCAAATGTTGTAACATGGGAGTCTACCTGAATCACTTGGTTGGAAAAACAAGCCAAGCAGACATCATCATCCCAGGTACAATAAAAGAAAATAGCCTGGTTCTGAAGACACCGTTTTTAGAATTTTGGTTGAGAAAAAAAAAATCATTTAAAGACTGAGCATGCTGTTTGTAGGCCTTTGTTTCTTTTTGGAACAGAACTTGTGTCACTAAGGAAAGATTGACTCGTGGACACAGTAAGGGACTTGACATCCCAAAGGACCTCCACTGTGTTCCGGCATTGGACAGGAATTGAGGGGAGTCTTTTAGGTTCCAGAAATAAGCATGTGATCAGGAGAGACCAGTCCCTGGAGAAAGGCATCATGCTTGCTAAAGTCGAGGGACAGAGGAAAAGAGGAAGAAGGCCCTTGATGAGATGGACTGATCCAGTGGCCACCACAATGGGTTCAAACAGAGGAGCAGCTGTGCAGGTGGTACAACAGCAGGTAGTATTGCCTTTGGCTGCACAGAGGGTCTCTGTGAGCCAGAACCTACCTGACGGCACCTAACAGCAGCAACGACAGCCATCTTCTCTTACGTAAAGTGTGGTGAAAGGGACTTGCCATCAACACTTGAAATCAGAGACCTGGGAGGAGATCCGGGCTCCTCCATTCTTCCTGTTCGCAAACCTACACCTCTTGCTTCCATTTGTCCTCACAAAACTCAGTTGATACAAACTTAAAGTGACCAGATTTTAAGTGTGTGTGTGTGGGGGGGTTCTTTGCTAAAAATTTGGTCTATATGGAGCAACAAAAATGTTCATAGAACGCAAAACAGTATTGCAATATATTTATTTAATTTTAAAACGCCGTGGAACATTGTTAAATTGTTAAAAAGCGGGGCATCTGGTCACTTTATAAACTAGCCCCTAACGTAGAGCCCCTGAGTGGTACAAATGGTGCTCAATCTGCTAACCAAATGGTTGGAGGTTCAAGGCCACCCAAAGACACAGGGAAGACGAGTCAACCGTTGAAAGTCCTGGGGAGCATAGTCCTTCTCTGATACTCAGAGGTCACCAGGAGTTGAGGCTTAGGCTGTCTTGGGACTGTCCTATCCTCTGACCTGGTACAGATTTTTTCATGGGTTTGTGGTCTGGTGGGTTTTCAAAACAGTGAAAGGGCAAAACCAAAACAAAACAAAAAGAGAAGTCTTCGAAGGCCCCCTTTTCTGTCTGC
>PVJH01008261.1:42674-86764 GCA_004026705.1 Nesogale talazaci
CCCCACCCCCCCCCCCCCCCACCAAAATGCATCCCCAGTCCCTGTTGGGCCATGTGGGAAAATATTGTGACAAATATGCCTGTTTATGTTTCTCGTGGGGGCGCCTGTTTGGTTTGCGAGGCGTGTTGCCTCTGCCCCTCCTTTTCATGGTTGGCGGGTCCTGACAGCTCAGATTCCTCCGCTGACATCTGTTATAATGAGAGCTCTGACGGGAATAGATTTGCAAAATGATGGGTTCACAATGGGACGGGAGCTGTTCCCCAAACTTTCCTCGAAATAAGCAGATGGGGTCTGACAACAGAGCATTTGAACCGATTAGGTCTAGGTGAACGCATGTATTCAGTGCGCGTCGAAGAGCTATTCTGCCCCTACCCCCACCCCAACTTCTTCCCCTACCCCCTCCACCCATCAACCCCTCGCCCCTCACTTCAGAAAGAGCCGGGTTTCTGCTGCCTTCGCTTCTTTTCCTCCTGAACACTTCTTGCCTGGAGACAGGCCCTTCCAGCTCCGAAAGCAGAAGCATGCAGGGTACTTGCCCTGTGCCAACCGTTGGAACAACAGAGAGAAACCACCCCTCACGCCTCATAAAGAGAATCTGGGCCAACACATGGGGCTTTCCCACTCGTCACAAATGATGACTGTTGTGCTGGTTAACCTCTTCCCAGCCTGGGTCAGCTCCTGCTGGGCGGCTGGGGTAATCTGGAGAGAGTGAAAGGCTGGCAGACCCAGGTCTTCGGCGGGCCCTGGCCCCCAACGCACGCCACCTCCTTCGTAGAATACCAAACGCCCCCCTATCACACTCTTCATAAGTCAGCCCGGTCCCATGTGCTAGTGACAGGCTGGATTCCAGAAGACAAATGTCTCCGGGGAAAGACCCTGTCAAAAGGTCCTGTTCACAGACGCTTCCTGGGCTGTTGGACCTTCTCTTCTCAGGAGTTTTCTCGAAAAGTCTAAGAGGGGATGTGTCCCATCTCTGGCACTCATCATTTCTACATAGCTCCACCAACGGTGTAAAGAGAAGGCTTCTCTGGGTTTTCCGAGCCTAAAATTGAGTCATACAATTTTAGCAACGTGTGCCATAACCACATGAGCCGAAGCAAAACATTAAAAAAAAAAAAAAAAAGGAATACAAGGCAGTCCATCAAAATCAATTCCTAAAACCCATCCTGCAAGTCTCTGAGGAGAAATTGGCAGGAGGGAATGGGTAATGCTAACTCCTGAAGTGTGACAAAGAGGGCATTTGTGAAGGGAAATTTTGGAAATGGATTTTCAAGAGGTTGGGGGTGGGGTGGGGGGAGAAGTTTAAGGCTGAGTGCTGAATGCTCAAGTGAGGGGTAGGTTTCCCCTCACCATTAAAATAGCAAAACATTGTACAGGGAATCAGATTTCAGCAAATTGCAGGTTGCAAGCTGGGTGGCAATGCACTTATTACAGCTGCCTGAGTTCTGATGAGTGGAGCCCACCCCCCAGAGACACTGACATATCTGCTCAAATCCTCCATCTCGGAGGATCTCCTGCTGCCAGCAAGGTCTGTGGATGATTGGATTCATTCAGTAGTCTGTTTATAAGTTGGTACTGCTCTAAATGTTGTGTGTATGTGGCGATGAGAATCTGGGAGAACAGGATGAACTGGGTACAGTTGAAGTTGTTCAGTAACTACAAAAGAAGCCAACTGGGAGAGTCGTCAATGTGTTGAGCTCACCACATGATTTATATGAATTTTAGATATTATCTTCTGAGGAAATTCACTTTTGTGTTAGAACCAGGAGGCAATGAGTTTGATTTTCTTTGTATTGTGGTCAGGTTCTATAATGCTAATTTTGTAGTTGGCATAATACTTATAAGCTGTATGACACTAACTCCCCAAACCAAGTCCATAGCTATGGAGTCAATTTGGACCGCTTGTGACCCAATATAGGATTTCTGAAACAAAATCTTTATAGGAGCAGAAAGCCTCATCTTTCACCCAAGAAGTGACTGATGGATTTAAATGGCTTACCTTGAGGGTATTAGCCCAATCCCTAAGTCACATCAGCTACAGGATTCCTTGGTTGACACCTGGATCTTTATCTCTTTGTCTTCATTTTTTCTCCTACCAATGTCTTCTTTTCCTGGTGACTTTGCACAAGTAGTACACATGTGTCACAATGTGTTTGACACTTGTCATATATTCTTTTTCTCCCATTAATAATATGCTCATATATTCAATGAAAATCTATTGTGTGCCTGCAAGAGGCCAGTGTTGCACAAGACGTAGATATTAAAGTATATGCCCTTGGGGTCTGGAGAGCTTTACTCCATCCACTTTATTAAGGTCAACTTTGAGGAGGCAACTCTTCACCAGCCATGTTTTCAGTGGCTTCCAGCCTGAGGAACTCCTCTCCTGGCTCAACCCAGACGATGTTTGCTGCCATTCTTCAGATTTTCGATCATTGATTTTAAAGGAAACATCATCAATCTTTCTATGCCTGAAGGCTCTTTCCACCCTGGGTGATCCTCCTTAACAACATGCAGACCAACATAGCATGATATGTGATTAAGAGCAGAAAGTATTGAAGGAAGAAGTCTGTGCTGCACTAAGGCATTGGCCAAAAGCAAGGATCCAGGAATTGATGGAATACCAACTGAGGTGTGCATTAGGCTTTGTTGACTAGAGAAACAAATCCAGAGACACAGAGAGCTTTATATCAAAGAGCAATTATGTATTGAGAAACACCCAGTTCAGTCCAGATCAAGTCCATCAATTCGATATTAGCCCATATGTCTGATACTAGTTTATACATTACTCCTCAGATTCACGCAGCACATACAATGATGCTGAATGCAGGAAGATCAGCGGCCGGTGAGTGAAAAGTCTTGAGGATCCAGTGCCGGTGCTCAGCACTCGCGTGGGTTTCTACATGACTCCTCCAGCTCTCCAAGTGTGGCTCTTCCCTAGGAAGGTGAAGCAGAGAGACAGGAAGTTCCCAGAATTCTCATGAGAAGGCCATTTTCACAAGGAAGCATCATCAGGCTGTGACCTGATTGACAGACTAGATTCCACCCCTTCATTATTAATATTCTCAAATTGACATGGGATTATGGAATTCCATATATTTCCACAATATGGAAGCAATGTTGGAAATGTTCATTCATCCTTGTCAAGAAATTTGAAAGGCAGCTACCTGGCCAATATACTGAAAGAGATCTCTATTTGTGGCCATTACAAAGACGATCCAACAATTATCAAATTATATCACTAATATAGCAAGCAACATTTTGCTAAAGATAATTTAAAAATGGTTGGCAGCAATACATTAACAGGGAGCTGTGAAATTCAAACTAGATTCAGAAGAGGACATAGAATTAGGACTATCATTGCCAATGTTGGATAGATCTTGGCTGAAGACTGAGAACAGCAGAAGATGCAAAAACTTTTGACTTTGTGGATCATGAAAAGAATTGAGACACTGGGAGTTCCAGAAAACCTAATGGTGTGAATACTCTGTAGTTGTAAACCAGGAAAGATGTGCAACAAAACTGTATCATTTTCATCATTCTTATTCAATTGATATGCTAGTCAAATAATTTGAGAAGCTGGGTTATATAAACTCTCTATTAGAATTGGATATAGAGATGAAACAATTTTCCTTGCTGAAACCAAAGAAGCCTCAAAGCACTGACAGATGAAAACCAATGGCTATAATCTATGGTTTGTATTGTACCTCAACATCAAGGAAACAAAATCCTTCTAACTGGACCAGTAAACAACATGATAAATGAATACAATATTGAAGTTGTCAAAGAGTTCCACTTACTTGAATATAACACCTACGGAAGCAGGAGTCAGGAATTCCAAGACATTAAAATTAAAAAAAGACTTACCATATTAAAAATTTAAAAAAGCATAGATGTCACTTTGAGGACTAAGGTGCACCTGACTCAAGATATGGGATTTTCAGTCACCTCTTATATCAAGACTCCTGGTGGTCCAGTATGCTGTGAGTTTGACTACTAACTGCTAGGTCAGCTGTTTGAAACCACCAGCCACTCCTTGGGAGAAAGGTGAGGCTTTCTGCTCTGGTAAAGATTAACACCCTGGAGGGCTGAACCCCGGTGGCGTAGTGGTTGTGCGCGGGACTGCGGCCCACTGGGATGGAGGTTCAATTCCAGCAGCGGCTCCACAAGAGTGAAGGCTGGGCCTCCTACTCCCACCACCAGAGGGCAGTGATGCCCCCCCCCCAAAAAAAAAGATTAACAGCCTGGGAAACCCTCAGAGGTTTCCTATACTTTGTCCTAGAGGAATGATGTGAGATCATCTTGGTGGCAGTTTTGTTTTTTTTTTTACATGTACCTGGAAGCTGGACATCGAATCAAGAAGATGAAAGAAGAATTGATGCTTTTGTAGTAGGGTGTTAGAGAAGAACGTTAAACATACCACGGACTGTCAGAAGAACAAACAAATCTGCCTTGGAAGAAGTACGGCTAGACTGCTCCCTAGAAACAAGAATTGCAAGACTTTACCTCAGGTATTTTGGGCATGTTATCTGGAGCGATTTGCCCCTGGAGAAGAACATCGCTGAGATCAATCGACTGTGGTTGTAACAGGTGGCTGGACCAAGCTATACATCAGCCTCAACTTGACAGCAAGAACAACATGTCTTTTGGGAGTGACGAGTTTGATTGGGGGGAGACGGTGAGCTGACTGCTTTCAAAAGTCTGAATAGCTATTGTGAGAATTAGAAGGAATTGCTAGGGTAAGGGTCAGATCTTGTATAGTCTCGCTGTTTTATTCAGGACTAATTCCAGTTAGATATTTAATGAATAGATTAATAAGTTAAAAAACAGATGCTATTTTCTCAAAAGATAGGAGGAGGATTTGTCAGAAGCAAAGACAGGAAGTTATAACCAGATCAGCATAAACATGTTCTAACACTTAGAGAAAACACTACTTTCTCCTCTGGATTGTGGTCAAATTTGGATTGTAGTCATGAATCTTGACTAAAAAATCCCATGGAGAGGTCTGTGCTGGGCATGGGTTGTAGGCCTACCTGGGACTATGGCTCCTTTTGAGACTTCAGGAGAGATGTATGTCTGTGGGCTTGGAATAGTGATTTTATCAGTCAGGTAGCCTTCTGCTGCAGGGAACAGAAAATTCTGTTCAAGATCATTTGAATTGAAGAAGGTTCATTTGTTCATCACAAAGAAGTAAGAGATGAGAAATTCCAAGCTTTCCCTTGATATCATCATCTATATCTATACTTGTCTTACTTTGGACATGTCATCAGTAAAGACAAACACTAGAATAACCACAACAAAAGCATTATGGTGGGTAAAGAAGTCTTAAAATGAGGGAAACCCTCAATGAAATGAATCGACTGACAGAACAACAGAGTCAAACATACCAGCAGTTATGAAGTTGGCTCTGGAATAGGCCATGCTATATTCTGTTATACATAAAATTGTCATTAGGCAGAGTCAACTCAACAGCACTGAAGAATATGTTTATCTATTTATCTACAAATAAATTTATTTTAATGAGTTGACTCACACAATGGTGAGGCTGAGAAGTCCCAAATCAGTAGGTCAGGGAGGTAAACTCGGGAGGTTGTCAATGTTACAGTCCTGAGGTAGAATTCTTTCCTACAATACACTAAGAAAGTTTTGGCATTTCAACTGCAGTTACTTTAGGTTTAGTTGAAAGGTTAGGGCACTTTTTAATACTTTAAGTTACAACATGGAATTCAGAATCACCACTTAGTGATGTTATACCAAGACATTCAACTAGAGCCAACTTTATTGTTCTGTACACCATTACACCACACCCTTAATACTCCTAGTTTTTGTGGGGTCAACTGCAGCTCATGGAGACTCCATGTATGAAGAGGAGAATCTGTCCATTGAGTATTCAAGGCTGTTTCAGAATGACCAGGTCTATCTTCTGTGGTGCCACTAATTGGGTTTGAACTGCCAACCTTTAGTTTGGTAATTGAGTGTAAACTGGATATGCCATCCTAAGGCCTCACTGAGGACGACAGGGGGTGAAGCAGAAAGCTCTGCATGGTTGAAAGATAAAAAAATGACTTCAGGATGAAGTGTTTCCTGTATTTAGGATAGCGGCTAAGTGGGCAGCACTGAAGCCAGACTTGCAGAACCACAATCACAGCTCTGTCTCTGAGAGGCTTTCAGTGCTTGATGTTTCAGATTTCTGATTTTTAAATTTATAAAACCAAACAGCCCACCCCCTCCTGCTATTTAGTTGGTTCCAAATCATAGTGACCCGATAGGGCGGGGCTGAACAACCCCTGAGGATGTCTGAGACTGTGATGCTATACAGGAGTAGAAAGCATCTTTCTACCGGGGAACGGCTAGTAGTTTCGAACTGACCGCTCAGATCTATAAGCTAGTGATGATGATGATACTTACTTCATCTAAGTATTGCTTATGAAGAGAAACAGAATCAATAAATCTGAAGTGCTTGCACTAGTGCCAAATTTGATCTCTCGTTATTATTACTGTTATCATCTCCAGCAACATTATAACAACATACACAAACAGCTTGTAGCCAAGTGTTTGCATGTATTAAAATGATCTTCTGGAGCAGCTGCCCTGCTGGACTGAAGGGTATTTCACTACTATACAGCTTCTCTAAGATTTAAGAACTCCATCAAAGAAGCCGGTTAACTTAGTGGCTGAGCTGGCATCTGTTGTAGGCAGGACATGGCAACCCTGATGAAAACCACATGCCTGAGCTGCAGTGGGAGTCTTCCCGTGTCACTGTGGCACCATGGTTGTTCCATCGGATCTCTGCTGGGCTCCTGAGTTGCAGACATCTTGCAACCATGTTTGTCTGTACATTTATCCGTGATCCTGTCTCTGGAGGGGTCTGGGGACATTCCTTCTGTCCTGTCTGCCCCTCAATAGCCATTCATCATGGCAGGCCATAGTCCTGGTGGTTGTGACAGATAGCTGTGTTTAGCAAATTTCATGTTTCAAATAAATCGAAGTTGATTTGCTTCAGCTTGACCGTGTCACTGGGCAGACAGTCATTCTGATAATTGACAGGTGGGATAGCTGCCTGGGTTTTCAGGGTTTATCAGCATGTGACATTTTAACAAGCAGGCTAGGCAGGTTAGCTTTCTCTCAGTGACAATGGGTGGGGGGAAGTGCATGGGAAGCAAAGAAACTTATCTCAAAATCAGCCATTCAGAAAATATCACCCTATGTTTTCCTCTTGCCATCAATCTCACCAGCTCTCCAGAAGTGTGCCTTGGACATGGAAGTGTGCCTTGAAAATGGATAGGCTCTGTTCTGGCCAACAATTGGATTTCTCTCTGGAGACCCAAGTTTTCTTCCCCTGCAAGAGAAAGGGATCATGAAAGCTACAGAGACTTAATAAACTCGAGCTTAATAATGAGAGTACAAGAATGAAGAAAAAGTCTTATAACTGATTGTGGTGATTATGATAGAACTCTTCTTGATGTGGTTGAACTAGCGAATTGCATATGTGAATTGTACATTAAGAAAACATCCTAGTCCACTCCAGATTAAGTCCATATATCTGATATCAGCCCAGATGTCCGATATCAATTTATAAAGTTCTCTTCCGACGCATGCAACACTTGCAATGGTGTTGAATACAAGAAGACCACAGGCCAGTGGGTGGAAAGTCTTGTGGATTCAGTGGTAGTGGAAACATCTCAAGGCTGGCGGAGGTCTTCATGTGGCTCTTCCATCTCTGGGGCTCTAGTATAGCTCCACATGTCCTGTCAACAGGGAGTGAGTGTATCTGAACTCCAGTGAGCTGTTTATCTCTTTTGTGCTTACAAGCTGCAGTCTGACAGGCTAAATTCCACCTCTTCTCAAATTGACAGATTGCGTAACTGCCACATATGTCAATAAAACTGTGGTTAAAAAAGCAAACAACCCTAAACCAACCTCGATCTTATCACCCTTTCATTATGGGTGAGTTAAACATCAAAAACCATCAGAATTTAGAGCAAAGAATCTCGAGAAAGGCTAGGCTGGATGGGTCTTTTTGTGTTAGATGCTCTCAAGTCTGTTCTGATGTATAATGACCCTATGTAGCTGCATGTATACACCGAAGATGTAGTAATTATTCAGTAATGGGCTCACGCATGACTACAAAGTGACACAGGGCCAGATGACATTTTGTTCTGTTTTGCAGAGGGTTTTCATGAGTCAAAATTACCTCAGTGGGCAGCAGCAGCAGCCACAGTTATTTAACTAACTGTCACTCAAAGCAATATGTCAAGCTTTTTGAATAGGAAACAGTTTGTAATGTGAAAGCATATTGCATATACTCTTGAAGGTAATAGAGAAAATACATATCGACCAAAAGCTACATAAAAATGCAGCAACAGTTGAGATTGAGTTTCTACTTGATGAGTGTATCAGCATCTACACACGTACGCAGTTAGAGGAGAGTGGCGAGTTGTTTGCTGTTAGGCACTGTTGAGCCAGTTCCAACTCATAGCGACCCCATGGACATCAGAACCAAGCATCGCCAGGTCCTGTGCCACTCCCGTCATTGTCTTTATGTTTGAGAGACTGAATAGATGTCTCCCCAAGTTTGGGTTGCAACAGTGGGCTCAGGTATGATGAGACATATTTATTCTTTCTGAAGACTGAGCTCAGCGGGCTCATGAATGATCAAGGGCAGTTGGAGTGACCACAGGGCATTGGGTGATGTGTTAGTCCGGGTAGACTAGAAAAACAAATTCATAGACACGCATATGTAAATAAGGGAGAGGTTTATATACAAGAGGAATGGGACATTGAGGAAGCATCCCAACTCAGTCCAGGCCAAGTCCATAAGTTCAGTATTAACCCATATGTCTGATAGCAATCTATAAGTCCTCTTCAGAGTCACAATGCACACGCAACGATGCCTGGACACTCATGGGACAATGGGAGTAGAGTCTTGTGCATTCAGTGGTGGTAGAAGCATCTCAGTATTGACAGGAGTCTCCTTGTGGCTTTTCTGGCTTCAAAGGTATGGCTCCATCAGGGGAGGCCCATGTGCCTTCTCCTCCAGCATGGCTCACAGGGAATCAGCCTTGTGTAGACTCAGTCTTTAGTCTCTCACCTCCACAGGGGAAACATCATGCAATTTCCCAGAACTCTTCACCGTGAAATATCAAAAAGCCCCCAACAAATTGTAGGGCCCTATTGCGAGTAGAGCCAGGTTTTTAGCCACTAAGAGTGCCCCCTCCACCACTGGCTGTCTGTCTGTTGGGTTGCTGCAGTTGGCTGATTTCTTCCACCCCCTTGAGGTCCATGTACTCTTACATCCCAGAGTTCATGCTGTGTACTTGTTGCTTGGCCCCAGGGTCAGTTCAACCACTGTAGGGTAATGTGAACATCCTGTCTTTCCCCACTCACATCCTTTCACTCTCTCAGTCTCTTCCTTTGGTAAGGAAACGTGTCTCGTCTTCGGACCTTCACCTCTCTTGTCCTGGGGAAGCACGGGGATGTGTCCCTCCACCTCCCTTTTGTGCCAGGAATTCCTTCTATTGCCACTCTTTTCTCCCTTGCCTGGTTCTATTTGGATCTCAAACTCACAGCCATGGAGCCAATGTTGACCCACAGTGACCCTTGGTGGGTTTCTACTCCATGGGAGTAGAAAGTCCAGTCTTTCTCTGGAGGAGCTGCTGGTGGTTTCAAACTGTTGACCAAGCAGATCAGTACCCAAATCAGATTACTGCCAGCAAGTCTACTCTGACTCACAGTGACCCTAGGGGGTAGAGTAGAACCGAGGCCTGGGGTTCCCGAGGCTGCCAACCTTCGCAGCAGGAGACTGTCATTTGTTATCTCATGGAGGGGCTGGCAGGTTCAATAGCCGACTTTGGGTGAGCAGCGGAGTGCTTTAACTTCTGTGGGTAATCCCCATAATAACCCTGAGACTGGATGGTTGGCTCCCAAAAGTTAGTTATCCCATGACATGTAACTGTGGCCAAAGCTGTGTCAGAATTGTACTCTCTCCTAAGAAGCCCTGGTGGCATAGTGGTTACCAGTGGGTCTGTGAGCCACTTGATTGGCAGTTGGAAATCACTAGTTGGTTTTAAGCAGATGACTGTGTTTTCTTTGTCTTTTACTGATATGCCTTTTATATAGCCTCTTACGGGACAGCTGTCTGTCTTCAGAAAGTTAAGCTTTGTTGGTGGCTGTTGACTCCTGGTAACCTTATGTATGAAAGAACAAAAGGTTCCCTGATGCTGTGTCATCCTCACGAGTCCATTTTCGGTGGTTGCCTTCACTTTCACTGATCCTCTATTTTGCCCATACTTTATTCTTTGCTAGTCATTGATCTTTCCTGATGATGTATCCAGAACCAGTGGGCTTCAGTTTTGTCATCTTTATTTCCCAAGAGCATTCTGGTTTTATTTTCCTCAAATGGACTTATTTTTCTGGAAGTCCAGAAATACCCTTTGGCACATCAATTACATCAATTCTTCGCCTGTCTTCCTTTTTTACATCGTCCAGATGCTATATTCATTGGAAGCTGTTGAAAAGACTATGACTCAAGTGGAGTGCTCCCCAGTCACCAAGGTGGCATCTTTGTTTCTTAAAGCCTTTGCAGTAGATGTACCCCACACCCTATCTAGCCAACCAACATCTAAGCATGGCCATTGATAAAGCTATTATATAATATATATAATATTATATATTTTTTTAATTCATTTTGCTCCCATCAGGTTTGCCTCCTACATTCTTTGTTTGTAGCATTTAGTCTCTCTTTAAGAAAGCCTGTGTGATCAGGAGGTGGTGAAGGGATCCAGTGTCAGGCATCAATGAGCTAAAATTATATTATTGTTAATGAGGCAGAGTACAGATTGGGGACCCAAAGCCCATCAATAGGTGAGGTGACATTCTTTTGCAGAGGAGTTACAAGGAGGAGATCAGCCAGTTAAGATACAGGGTAGGAGCTATGAAATATGCAACCTTCCTTTAGTTCCCCTGCTGCCTCCCACCCACTATCGTGACCCCAATTCGACCACATAAATCCAGCTAGACCAGGAGATGTACAGTGAAGTTGGAAACATGGGAAACTTAGGATAGATGATCCATCAAGACTAGTAATAGGAGTGGTAATATCAGGAGGGTGGAGAGATGGAGGAATAGAAAGGGAGAACCAACTTCAGGGATCTACACATAGTCTCCTCTCTGGGACACAGACAACAGGGAAGTTGAGTGTTGGGACACATTGTATAGTGTACAGGATAAAAAATAACAATTTGTAAATTACTAAGGGTTCAAGGGGGAAGTGGGGGGAGGAAGAGTAATATAGGGAGCTGATAATGGGGGCCTGGAGGGAGGGAGAATGTATTGAGAGTGATGATGGCAATGGGTGTGTAAAAGTGGCCTGCATACAACTGATGTTGTTAGGGATTGTGATGGGAGTTGTATGGGCCCCCAATAAAATGATTCATTAAAAAAAGGGGGGGAGGGGAAAGGGGAGGTTTTTTTTTTAAGAGGAACTTGTACCAAGGGCTCAAGTGGAAAATGTTTGGAAATGTATGTGGCAACATGTGTGCAAATGTGCTTGATACAAATGATGTACTGAATGTTGTAGTAGCTGTAAGAGCCCCCAATAAAATTATTAAAAAAAAAGAAAATACAAATTGTAGAAAAGAACAATTCAGTCTCTTTGTGTGCTTTCTTTTAAGCATCAAGCTAAGCATAGCAAATGGTAGTGATGTCTTTCAATAGTTGAATATTCACAAGTCTTTTATTTGATGTTCTTTAATTGTAGTGATCAAATGTTAATTAGATCCTCAAGTTATGAGTTTCTTGTGTTTTCAGATGCTTAATTATTACATTTCTCATGTAGTAATTTGTTTAAAGTTGCCCAAACTTTATTAAATCAGCTTGTATAATATTGCATATTATACAACATTAAAATTATAAAATTATAGTTATAAAAGAGGCTTCAAGCAATTTGTGGACAAACATAGTTACAAGATGATGAATTGTTTGAAGCTCCCCTGTATGTCTATGATGGAGCAAGAGAGCTGAATCCAACATACTTACACCCTCTGAGGCGTCTTACGCAAGTACAAAATACTGTTGCTGTTTGTTAAAGCACTGGTCAGCTAGACACCCAGAGAACAATTACACCTAGAATGGATATTAATAACATTTCACTGCACATTGCTCATCACTTACATATGATAACTTGCCTTCTAGTTTCTTTTTGTCTTACATCATTTTATTGGGGGCTCATATAACTCTTAGCACAATCCACCATACACCCAGTGTTTGCAAAGCACATTTGTACCTTTGATGCCATCATCATTCTCAAAACATTTTCTCTCCACTTCAGCCCCTGGTATTGTCTCCTCCTTTACCCCCCTTCCCTGCTATCCCAGTCCCTCACAGACCCTTGATAATTTATAAACTATTATACTTTTGTCTTGTCAAATGCTGTCTGCTGTCTCCCTTCACCCGCTTCCCTGTTGTTTGCCTTCTAGTTTCAATGAGACTTTTTAAAATAAAAAAAATCAAATGCAGTGTGCATATAAAATCCAGCATATCATTACAAAGCAGGCAGTTTGAAACATAATATTTGTAGTTCATTCTTTTCTATGGGGGGTGGGGACACTCCTTCTGTAGCAGTTAGAGGCCTTGATTTGCACTTCACTAATGAGGGGCCAGAGCACTGAGGGATTTAGCTTTTCAAGCTCAGATTCAACTCCAATGTGCTGGAATGGAATACAAAGTACAGCTCTGCATTCATTATCACTTAATTATACAACTCATTGGATTTTTCAAAGGCATTTTCCTCCCTAAAGGGAAATTTGTGCCAGGTACTTTTGTTTTCCTGGAATGACATTTTCATATTAAAAAAAATGGAAAACAACAACAAAGGGAAGTCTTCTTCCTGTTGCAAATTCAGAAATATTCTTAGGACATCCCTCCCCACCCTCCAATGATCCCCTACTTTGATCTGAGAGTAAGGACCACACCTTCATGTACTTTCTTTTATTTCTTTATCAAGTTTTCTTTCCATGCAAACCAGTATAATTTCTGTCATTGAAAGTGATTCTCCAATGAGAGAGACAATCAAACTTAACGTGGGCATCCCTGATATCATAACCCTCACAATTTAAGTGGTTAGCACAAAGGTGAAGAACAATGTATATCTACATTAATCCAGATCAGTGTCTCACCATAAACACTAGTGACACTTGATGCTGCATCATTCTTTGTTGCAGGGGCAGCCCTGTGAATTATGGGCTGTTTAGAAGATCCTGACTTCTACCCATGAGAGTCAGAAACACTTTTCCCTCACCCCCTCCAAAAGTGAGAACCAATGATGTTTCCAGACTCCACCCAAAACTTCCTGGGGGTGCAAGGGGGAGAGAGTGAAAAATGCACCTAGACTAATGAGGATGAAAGCAGTAGTCATCTATGCATCCGAGCACTGGAACATCTTTCCAGGCATATTTGGATATTGTTTTTCCATGTGCAGGTCTTCATGTGAAAGAGCATACTGATCTTCTAATATAGAAGATTTTATATGATTCCTGTACACATACACACACACACACACACGTGTAGAACAGCCTGGGGAAGCCGCATCCTTGGCCCACTAAGAGGGCCTCCAGCTTCAGCTCTTCCTCTCTTAAGCCCTATGGCAGAACAGCCATAGTGAGGATTTTGACATTTTAATCCCATACGGCAGAGAACAACTGCTGCTGCTTTTTTTTTATTCCCCAGCCCCCACTGTGTTGACAACTGCTTCTTATGGTTGGTTTTTCTTTGTGTTTTTTTTCCCTTACTTAATACTTTCTTATTATGATGAAAATATACACAGAGAAGCCCGCATCCATTCAACAATTCACTTGTTTTTAAAATCAGCTTGGCTTACTGCAAGATTGGTGGTTTAAGCCTACCAGCTGCTCCCAGGGAAAAAGATGAGGCTGTCTGCACTCATATGGATTATTATAAGAGCTGTAAGAGTACCCAATAAAATGACTTATTAAAAAAAAAAAAAGATTTGCAGCCCCAGAAACCCAGAAGAGCAGTTGTACTTTATACTGTAGACAATATGAGTGGGGAAGGGCTCAGTGGCAGTGAGGTTGGTATTTGGTTCGGCAACCTACAGATAACAAATCCTTTGCTCTTTGAGCTATTTCTATGTGAATAATTGAGTGACATTAGGTTCACTCATCATGTTGTGTAACGCTCATTCCCTCCATCTCCTTAGTAGGTTTTTTATTTTTTTAAGGCATTACGGTCCTCTGGTGGCGGGAGTAGGAGGCCCAGCCTTTGCTCCTGTGGGACAGCTACTGGAATTGAACCTCCAATCCAGTGGGCCGCAGTTCCGCGCACAACCACTACGCCACCAGGGCTCAGGCCTCTGTCCATTTCCTTAAGTCTCTGAACCACACCAACCAGGAACTGTGAACTCCTCAAACAACCACTTATTCCCCATTTCCTGGCAACCACCAACATACTCTTGCTGCTGTGCCTTTGGGCTGTAGCCTCGATGACAGCAAATCACCAGGTCTGTCTTCTATGGAGTAGCTGAGTAGCCTTGAACTGCTAACTTGTTAGTGAGCAGTCAAGCACTTGAACACTGAGCCACCAGGGTCTCTTATACGGCAGCTAGAGCACTGCTCTTCATGAGGTCAGATCACCTTCTCCTCTTCTCACTGTCCCCTCTCACCCCCTCACTCCACCCGAAACCCTAGCCACAGTCAAGATAAAAGTCATATTCCTTACACTGTCTCTCAGGCCCCCTGGGGTCTGACTTCTGACCTCACCTGACTTTATCTTCTGTGTCTCCTTCCTCCAGTGGCCACAGATGCATGGCCTCCTTGCTGGCCCTTGGTTCTGCTCTGCACACTCACACCTCTGAGCTTTGCATCTGTCCTGGTCTCCGCCAGGAATGCCTTTCCCTCAAATGGTTCATGCTCTCATATTCTCCACTCAGAGACCGCTCTTAGGTCTTTCTTTCTTTTTTTTTTTTTTAAATATAATATTTAATTGACATATCTTACTCATTCCAACATATCTCATCCCTTCTCATACTGTTTTGTTGTTCAATTCCATCAGGTGGGTTTATACAACCATCAATGCCACCCAACTCCTGTCTCCCCTCCCTGTCCTCTAACCCTCTCCCCCACTTCCCATTTCTTTGGGAACCATCATTACTCCTATCACTGTCTCTACGGGGTTGTCTAACTCGAATACTATGTACTGAGAGACATTAAATTTACAAATGGACATATGCAAATCTAACATGATTAATGAGGTATATCACATAAAGTCCTTAATAATAAAGGAAAGAAATCTTAAAGGTCTGAAGGATAGTTATGTGGTCATCAGTGCTATATTGCACCCTGGATTTATCCTCTGTTCCATGAGGCCCTTCTGAGAGGGACTGTCCAGTTGTCTTACTTGTGGATTTTGGGTCTCCACTACATGCACTCCCCTTCCTACTGCTTTGGTTGATTTCTCTTCTCTAGAGAGGTCTTTCTTATCAACCTCCTGGCCCCTTAATCTTACTTGATTATTTGGCACCCCATCTTGTTCTCATGAGGACTCCATGCGTGTCAAAGGAGAACTGGGATTCATAGGGTTTTCAGGCATACTTTTTGGGGAAGGTTTTGCTTTTCTCAAAGGGCTTCTAGGTGGACTTGAACTTCAAATGTTTTGGATCATAACTGACTGCATTAACTGTTTGCTCCACTTAGAGACTCTACCACATAGCACATTCACTTCTATTGAGGCCATTCTGACCCTCTAGGGCAGATCAAAACTGCCTCGGTGTGTTTCTGAGGCTGTAAATCTTGATCGGAACAGAAAGATTCATCTTTCCCTGTGGATCTGCTAGTGATTTTGAACTGTTGACACTTCAACTAGCAGCCTATTGTGTAATCCCACGACACTACCAGGGCTACTCCACATAGTGTAGTATAAGCTTTTAGTTATTTTTTTCTCTGCACCTCCCCATCCTCCTTTCCACCTCTCAAATACAAGTAGGAGGCCCAGTGGCATTGTGGGTTGAACACTGGAGACACTAGCCTCAAAGTTGGTGGTTCAAACTCACCAGTCATTCTGGATGAGAACTGTGAGGCTCTCAGATCCTGTAGAGATTGACGCTGTTGGAAACAAAGGAGCAATTCTATTCTGTCCTGTGGAGTCACTCACTCTGAGTTGGAACCAAATCAGTGGCAGTATTTGACTTTTTTGGATTTTGGAATGTTAGTATCGTGCACCACACACTGCCCCTGTTCATGTATGTCTCAGTTCTTGGCATGGTGTCTTGTCTGGCAGGCATCAATACATACTTTTTGAAGCAATCAATACTCTTTCTGCTTCAGAAATTTAGTTTAAATGAACTATTAACATTTGCTTCTCAGTTTGCTTGTTTGTTTTCTCCTGAATTAGTTACCTGGGTTCAGAGATATAATCAATTCAGAGAGAAAGACTCTATTTCCTAATTTCTGTGTGCATTTTTATCCCATCTCATACTTATATGGTTTATTAGGGATGCGATAGGTTACAGTTCAGTCTCAGGAATGCTGTGGATCTTTGATCAGGACAGACTCTTCTCAGCCTGCTCCCCAGCAGCCTCCCTCTGGTTCTCGGCTGGCCTGAAGGAACTCAGCTCCAGTTCTGGGGGTTAGCAAACCTAATTCCAACAAGTTCCCAGAAGCACCCATTCTGCTAGCATGTCTCCTTATTGAAGGCACTCAGCTTTATTACTTTTCACTTGGGAAAGCCCACCAAGCTGTCTCCTGCTGATCTCCTGACAGCATCTTAGTCTGCTGCCACTATTTCTCTCTTGCGACTGTGTCTAGTGATACAGCTGTATGTGTTTGTCTCATGCATCAAGGGGGTTCTTAGCAAAGAAACTCCCAGTCCAAGAGATGGTCTCTGCTCCTGTCTCTTCTTGATGGTTCTAAGGTTCACCTCTTTCTTCCCTATAGCTGTCTTGTTGTTGTTGCTATTGTTGAAGAAGCTTGATAGTAGAACCAGGTTTAATTAATCAGTTTAATGTTCTCAGTTGCAAAGGATAGACAATTCAATTTGCATAAGAGGAGGAGAATTTATTCACTCATTACTGAAAATCAATAGCAAATCTGGCTCCCAGGAATCTTTTGATTTTTCCCCTTATCTGTGCTTTTCTTCCTGAAGGCTTCATTTCTTTCAACATGGTTGCCAAATGGCCATATAGGAGTCTTTGTAAGAGCTTCCTTTCCACAAACTTAGCAACAACCATGGAAAGAGAGTTTCCTGTTCCTTAGAATTCATGTAATAGTTTGATTCTCCTTGACTCACAAGATCTTCTCTGAACCAATCACTGTGTCAATCATGGGGCACATGATCCACTGGAACCATCATAAGTGAGTGGAGGGGGTGGGTTTCCCAGGAGAAGATTGGCAAACTCTTAACCAAAGAAAGGAATAATGTCAGGTGGACAGAAAAATGGCCTCTGTTACTGAATGACCAACTTCCCCTCCAATTCAAAGAGCAATCATCCTTACAAATTCCCAAGTCTCTTTGAAGAACAAGTTCTTGGACTGGATTTTTTCCTATACATTCCATAAAAGAACCTAAACTATCATTGGACATGTAATAATAAATGAGAGATAGAACATAGAATTTACTAAAATTTCTCCCAGGAGAGTACCACAGGTGATTGTAAAGAAATTATGGGTAATCCATTTGGGCTAAGGCCAAGAATCCTGAAGAACAGGCTCAAATATTAACACGCTCATATTTCCAATCTGCTGTCGCAGGAGAGTGGGTCAGGTTACCTTCAGAGCATCTCTTTTGCAGAGTCGATTAAGCATGTTTGAAGGGAGAGCTTAACTTTCCAATTCAAATGAATCTGGATCATCTTCCTTATTTCTCTCAGAGTGCCCATCCCACCCCAGAAAAAAGTTTAAATTTAAGATTTAAGCCTAGGTATGTAAAGATTTAATGTGAATAGAAAACAGAATTATCGAGAGATATCATACCTAAGAGCCTGTAGTTATAATCTCATTAGGGAGGTCACATTGTTGGCCAACTTGAAGGTAAAGAAACATAAATCAACCCGCCTCTTGTTTTTTCTAAATGAACTCTTTTGAATATGTACAAAAATATGGTTCTTTTAAGTAATTAAATGTATAAGTCTCTTAATGGGGGCAGTGGTTGGTTGTGATAAATGACCCATTCTCCCTACCATACCTGTTCAGTCTATACTTCTATCCAAACATTTCCTCCTAGATCACCACTATTATAGGACTGTGTACATACCAATATTTACCTCTATTGCCTCTAACTCTGAAGTGTCTCCCCTTGCTTCCAACAATTTCCCCCCAAACTCATTTTTATTGTCTATTATCTTGCCCTTCACCCAAGTTAACACTTGTCTAACCTATCTCTAGTCTGATTTCTCTTTCCTACTGGTCTCTCACCCTATAAACCATCAAAAATGTTTCTTTTAGAGATCACAAATAATATTTGTCTTGTGATCGACTGATTTCACTCAGCACAATGCCTATAGGGTTTAAGCATGTTGTGTGGTATTTAGCAAACTTTAAATTTGCAAAGTGTTCTTGTGTGCATGTATATCATAGATTGTTTATCCATTCATCCACTGATATTGTTGTTGATACCTTTTTGATATTGTGATAACATTGTGAAGCACGTGGGGTGCAAATATTTATTCACATTGAGTCAGTATCAACTTGATGACAGTGAGTTTGGTTTGGAGTTTATATACAAAATAGAGGGATCCTGGAGTCATATGATTTTTTTTCCTAACATTTTAAAGAAGAGAGTGATAGATTTTTTTGGGGGGGCATCACTGCCTCTGGTGGTTGTGGGCGCTACCCAGTGCTGCTCCTGAGAGCCGCCACCGGATTTGAACCGCCAAACCCGTGGTCCCACACTCAACCACTTAGGTCAATGGGGCTCAGCCGTGGGAGATAGATTTTATGTCAATTTGACTCTACCTGTAAGAAGATATGGGTGGAATCCAACCTCTCAATCAAGACATAGTCTGATAAGGTCTTCTTTGAGGTGTAGCTTATTGACTATTAGAGATGCTGTAGAAAATTGACTCTCTTCTTCCTGCTGTCCTAAATCCAGCATCTGGATTATTGGAATGGTGCCCACAATATAACCTGCGGTCCCTGGGGACTGTTGGAAACTTGCCAGCTTCTTGGTAGGCCTCAAATCCTCCTTGACTCTTTGGCTTGTGATCTTCCTGCTTCATGGTTCATTATTCTGGTATCTGTTTGAGTTGGGAATGGCCTCAGCATCTGACCCATAGACTTCAATTGGACAAACGTGGTCTGCTCTTCATTATATAAATTCCTTTCTTATACACATATGAATGTCACTGTCTATTTTTCCAGAAAAATAAGCCTTAGGGCTAGGCCATTTTTCACAGAGGTTGCACCAGTGTACAGTTGAGTTGAGCTGCTAGCAGTTTGAAACCACCAGCCAGTTCTGCAAGAGAAAGATTAGGGGCTTTTTCCTCCTATCATGAACTAAAGTCTTGGAAACTAAGAGAGGGCAGGACTACTGTGACCTATAGGGTCACTATGAGTCCGCATCCCTTCTATGGCAGTGAGTGAGACCAGCAGTGTTTAAGTGCTCTAGTCAGCATTCATTATTTTCTGATTTCTGAACTCTGCTATAAATGTGGGCACATTGTGATATTTCACTGTGTTTTGATTGGTCTCTTTTGAATGGCTAAGGATCATAAGCATTTCTTCATATGTGGGTTGTCTACTAGGATTTTTTTTTTTTTTGGTGAAGTGTCTTTTCATGTCCTCTGCTCACTTCTTAATTGGGTTATTTGCTTTTCACTTGTGCAGGTATTGTAGTTACCTATAATTTTTAAAGACTAATTTCATGTCTGATATGTCATTGCCAAATTTTTTCCCCAGTGTGTGAATTCTTCTTTTACTCTTTTGGTGAAATATTTTGATGCACACAGGAGTCCAAATTTTAGGACGTCTTAGTTATCTAGTTTGACTTTTTTTATTTGTGTTTTCCATTATGTTTGAACAAGTGTTATTGCAAAGTAATTGGGCCCTTATATTTATCCCTATTCTATTATTGATAATGTTTAGCGTTCTAGATTTTACAGTTAGGTTCTTCAACTATGTTGAGTTCATTTCTGTATGTAGTGCAAGATATGAGTTCTGTTTCATTATTCTGCAAGTGGTTATCATGGTTTGCTAGAACTCATCTGCTGAAGAGATTATCTTTATGAAAAATGAGATATATTTTAATGTTATCTTCCAATATGCGCTGTCTGTGGATGGATAGACTTATTTATGAGTTCTGAATTCTGTTCCATTGTTCTTTGTATTTGTCATTGTACCAGTTCCAGGCAGTTTTCACTACCATAAGTATGTAGTAGGTTTCGAGGGTGGGGAGCAGGGTCTTTGGTTGTGTTCTTTTTCAGTAATGCTTTGCTTGACATAAGATGTTGCATGTTGGGCTGCTGAGTGCAAGGTCAGTAGTTTGAAACTCTCAGGGGCTTCTCTGGAGAAAGCTGAGACTTTTAGGCCCGTAAAGAATCACCATATCAGAAACTCTCAGAGGCAGATCTACTCTGACCAATAGCATTGGTATGAATTGGGATCAACTCAATGGCAGTGAGTTTGAGGTTTTGCTTTTGCTTTGCCAGCATATCTTTCCATTTCTTAGCTCTTAGTTATCTCTCTCACTAAAGAATGATGGTGTAATCTGGTTCAGGATTGCATTCCATATGCAGATTACTTTGGGAAGTATACCGTATATGCTGGAATACAAGCCGACCCGAGTGTAAGCCGAGGTACCTAATTATTACCCGGGAAACCAGAAAAACGGATTGACTCAGGTATAAGCGTAGGGTGGAAAGTGCAGAAGCTATTGGTGAGTTTCAATAATGAAAACAAATGAAAATAAAATTACCAAAAATGGAGACGTCAGTGGGGTAATGTATTTAAATATTTGTTTTAAATAAAAAACATAAATAAAATGCCAAGTCATTTAACATTAGTAAACCAGCACAGAAAGTGGAAAATAGGTTCAATAAAACAGTAAGTTATCAACAGTGATGCCTTAAGCGTGCTATTCCCTGAGGATGCAGCCGACCAAAAGCCTCTTCTGCGTGCTCCCACGCCCACCACTAGCAGCAGCGAGGCGACCATACGGGAAGCGGCTGGGTCTGGGTCTGTCAGGTACCACTGACCCGTGTATTAGCCGAACCCCAGTTTTTCAGCACACTTTTTATGCTGAAAATCTCGGCTTATCCACGGGTATATAAGGTAATTTTTACAATGTTAAGTCTTCATAACCATGAGCACGTTGCATGGTTCTGTTTATATACATCTCTCTTGGTTTCCTTTAGCAGTATTTTGTAGATTTTGTTTCTCTAAGCAGTACTTTGTTTGTGTAGCTATTGTAAATGGCATTGTTTTTCTGACTTCCTTTTCAGAACTTTCTTTGTTGACATAAAATAGTTCAATTGATTTTTGTATGTTACTCTTGTACCCTGCTACTGTGCTGAGTCTTTAATTAGTTCCAACAACTTATTTTTTTCCTGAGCCTTTGGGATTTTATAAGTATACGTTAAAATCACCAGCAAATAAATGTCTTCAATGTCAATTTCAACGCCTTTACTTTCTATTCTTCTAGCTCTGGCTAAGACTTCCAGACAATGTTTAAGAGGAATAATGATCCTTGTCTGGTTCTCATTCAGAAGTGGAATACTTTATCTCCATTGACAATTATGTTGAAAATGTCTTAATTTCATCTTAATTTTGAGGAGCAATTTTGTGAGGCATATAATTCCTTATATATATGCATATATATTTGTTTAGAGTTTTATATATGCCATTACATTGCCTTCTTGCATTCATAGTTTCTGTTGAAAACCAGAGCTTAGTTTTACTGTTTTTTTTTTTACTGGTTTTTCCTTGTAGGTAATTTTTCTTGAACTGCTCACCTTGTCTTTAGTTTTGGAAATCTTGATTATGATACATCATAGTGATTTTATATTAGAGTCTAGATTGTTTATGATTCTCTTGGCTTCTTGAATGTCCTAATGTTCCATGATGTTATTTCACTTTTCTTTAATCAATTCTTTGACCATTTTATTTGTAATTTTGTTGTTTCTTCCTGTTCTGAAATTCTGATCATCTGAATTATTTTTCTTGATGGTGTCCCCACATAATTCTTAAGCTTCCTTTGACTTTTTTTTTGTCTTAAAAAATAGTGTTTTTCTAGCAGGTTAGTATTGAGAGATTAGTCTTCAAACTCACTAATTTAGCCTTTTAATGATTCATATCTACTTCTATGTTCTTTTAATGCATTTTCTATTTTCAAATTCTTAATATTAATCTTATGGGTTTCTTTTTGTTGTTTTCGTATGGTTTCTAACATTTCATTTATTCTGTCAGTTTGTTCTTGTAGTATTTTTCTTAATTCTTCTAAACTTTTTTCAGTGTATTTCTTGATTTTTGTCTGTAGCTTTGGCAAACTTCCATTTACTTGAAAGAGTCTAAATAACAATTTTTTGAATTCCTTATTAGGTAGTTCTAATGTCTTTTCTTCCTTGTATAAAGTTTCAGGCTTTGCATGTTAGTCAATTGTTAGAGTCTGTCCATCTTGTTTCTTTTCCTTTTTTTTTTTTTTAAAAAATCACTTTATTGGGGCTCATACAATTCTTATCACAACTCTTATCTCATCATTCTCAAAACATTTGCTTTCTGCTTAAGGCCTTGGTATCAGCTCCTCATTTTCCCTCTCCCTCCCTACTCCCCCTTCCCTCATGAACCCTTGGTAATTTATAAATTATTTTTTTGTCATATCTTATACTGTCGATGTCTCTCTTCACCAACTTCCTTGTTGTCCACCCCCCCCCCCCCGGGAGAAGTTTTAATGTAGATCCTATAATCAATTCCCCATTTCTTCCCCACCTTCCCTCCACCCTCTGGGTATCACCACTCCTACCACTGATCCTGAAGGGAACATCTGTCCCGGATCCGCTGTTTCCAGTTCCTATCTGTAGCAGTGCACATTCTCTGGTCTAGCCAGGTTTGTAATGTAGAATTGGGATCATGATACTTGGGGGGGGGGGGCGGGAAGGGGGGAGGTAGCTTTTAAGACCTAGAGGAAAGTTGTATGTTTCATTGTTGCATGCTGTACCTTCACTGGCTCGTCTCCTTCCTCTGACCCTTCTGTAAGGGGATGTCCTGTTACCTACAGATGGGCTTTGGGTCCCCAATCTGCACTCCCCACCATTTACAATGATATGCTTTTTAGTTCTTTGATTCCTGATTCCTCATCCCTTTGGTACCTCGTGGTCTCACAGGTTGGTGTGCTTCCTCCATGTGGGCTTTGTTGCTTCTGAGTTAGATAGCTGCTTATTTACCTTCAACCATTTAAGACCCCAGACACTATCTTTTGATAGCCGGGCACCATCAGCGTTCTTCACCACATTTGCTTATGCACACATTTGTCTTCAGCGATCGTGTTAGGAAGGTGAGCATTAGGGAATGCCAATTTAATAGAATAAAGTGTTCTTGCATTGAGGAAGTATTTGTGTGGAGGCCCAGTGTCCATCTGTTGTCTTCATACTAAACCTATAAATATGTGTGCATCAATCTATTTCCGCATCATCATATATGTATCTGTTTCTTTATGTGAAATAAAAATTTCGGCTGAGCCCCAGTGCCATAGTGGTTGAGTGCGGGACTGTGGCCCACAGGCTTGGTGGTTCAAATCCAGCAGCGGCTCTCCAGGAGCAAGGCTGGGTAACTCCCATGACCACGAGAGGGCAATCATGTCCCACCCCACTAAAAAAATTAAAAAAAAAATAAAAATTTCTTTTGTCTCTGAGACATAGTGGTGGTGTTATATTCATATTTATTTGACGATTTTATGCTGTTGGCATGTTAGCAACTTACTACATGTCTCCTGCTGGGTGTAATCCAGAATTTGAGTAAGTGAGCAGTTCTCTACTTGCTCTTTGTCTGATATCATTGATGGCATGACCAGCTGACAAATTTGGTGATATATCAATGGTCAGGTAGCACAGAAATGGATGGTGGCTCTTGCTCAGTGGACGTAACTTGGTTGTTTTTGGTCACTGGTTTCTGTTTCCCTTTGTGTGGCACGAGACACACACACACAAAAGCAAATTATAACCCCCAAATACAATAATTAAAAACAAATAAAACAAGCACGGGGAATTAAATGACAGTTACACAATATGATTTAATAGCTATAAAAAAAGAAATATAAAATTAAAAGGGAAGCTAAAAAGAAAAGACAGAAAATTTATATAAGCAAATTATGAAGCTGAAGAAAAACTACAAAGAAAAGAAAAGAAGAAAAGGAAGCAAGTACAGCAAGGAGACATAGAAAAAAGAACAAAGGAGAACAGCAAATGAAAGACTAACAATCAAGGCAAGGAGAAGGAAAGGACAGCTCAGCAAACAAATAAAATGAAAATAACGAAAATAAGAAAGGAGGAAACTGGATTTGTGTGTGTGTGTGTGTGTGTGTGTGTGTGTGTGTGGCACTCTATACCAGCTAAGGTACAAATATATTGATTAAGAGGGGGTGGGATACCAGTCCTAAGTGGAGTTCTTGTTGATCTGGGGTCAGTAGTTCATGTCAGCCCAGGTGGTGGCTGAGGTCAGGGCAATAATTCTGGGAAAGGATTTGTTTTGACATGGAGGCACTGGAGAGCAGAGTGGCTATTTATGGAAGGAGTTCCCGCAGTCCTGGGGTGGCCAAGGGCAGGCCACTATGTGGAGGGGAAAGGAGTATCACCAGTTTCTTGGTGGGTAAAAGGGAGGACTGATCACTCTTTCTGGTCACCGAGAAGGTCTTGGGAGCAAGAGAGGACCCCACCTTTCTTGTTGTCAGTCACTGATATGCCAAACCACCAGGTGGATGGAATGCTCCTTGCAAAAGTTCAAGTTGATCACCCTCTGTGAGATGAGCAGACAACTCATTTTTCTGTCTCCCCTTTCACTGCTTTTGCTCAGATTCTTCTCCCAGTGAGGATTTAATCCACATTTCTATTCTTTTTTCTGAAACCCAGTGTTCCAGAAGTATCTGTATCTGTTAAATTCTATCTCTCTTGTCTTCCTTGTAATGGGTCTGTGAGATGTTTTTGCCAAATTTGTCACCTTGCTTGCAGTTTCACGTGGTTCGCTAGCACTCTCAGTCTCACTACCAAGAAGTCGGTGTTGACTCATAGCCACTCCCTGTTGGCATCTGAGACAGTAACTGTTTATAGGAGTAGAAAGTCCAGCTCCTGGCGGTATTGAACTGCCAGCCATGTGGATTGCAGCCCAATGCTTACCCATTACATCACCAGGGCTTTCAGAATTGGAATTTATTTTCTCACATCCCAGAAACTGAAAGTAAAAATCAGGCTCTTGGTTATACTGATTCCTTCTTTGGTGCCTCCTTTCTGGTATCTGCCAGCAAACTTCAGTATTGTTTGCTTGAGATGGTCCCTCACATGATAGGCTTCCGCACTGTGTGTCTCTATGCCTATTCAGTTCTTATAAGCTGCTATTCAGAAGTGACTAGGTCCTCTGGGAGGAAGACGCGGCCGCGCTTGCTCCGTTCCCCGGCTCCCATTCCTGACTCACCACTGTTCGCTCTCGCCAAGGGACAAGTCGATCAGGAAGCTCCCCCGCCGCCTTGGCGTTTAAGGACACTGCAAAGACACCTGTGGAAACCCAGGTGGCCATTCACCACATTGACGCTAACAAGCTACGCCATGAAATCCTTGGAGAAAGTGGGTGCTGACTTCATCCGAGGGGCTCAGGAGAAGAACCAGATGCCCACCAAGACGCCGAGAATGACGACCCGGAAAACTCCCTGTGGGTGAGGTCCTAAGACCTGGGATCATTTCCAGATGAGAATCCACAAGCGTCTCATTGATTTGCACAGTCCTTCTGAGATCGTAAAGCAAATTGCTTCCCTCAGTATTGAGCCTGGAGTAGAAGTTGAAGTCACCATCGCAGATGCTTCAATCAACTACTTTACTAAATTGATTATCTGTTGGTAAAAAGGAAAAAAGAAGTGACTAGGTATAGGACCAACTCTATGGTCCTTTGGTAGCACAACAAAAATAAAGCCATTAGCTCTAGACAGGATTGTATTTATGGGTAAGTAGATCTTGCATTGATTCTGACTCATGGGAACTCCCTGTGTCCAGAATGGAATTTTATAGGCCTTTCAAGGTCATGGCCTTTCAGAAGACTATCACCAGGCCCTCCTGAGTGACTTTGAATTTCCATTCTTTCAATTAGCACTTGTGTTAGTCTGAGTAGATGAAAGAAACAAATTCATGGACACTTACATGTGTGTCAGAGAGAACTTTATCAAAGAGCAATTTTACATTAAGAAATAGCCCAGCCCAATCCAAATCAAGTCCCTATGTCCAAAATTCCTCATGTAACTGACACAGCCATGCAATGACACCAAATGCAGGAAGATCACAGGCCAGTGGGTGGAAAGTCTTGTGGATCTAGTGGCGGTGGAAGCATGTTAGCACTGGTGGGGGTCTCCACATGGCTTCTCCAGTTCCAAGAGCTCTGGCTGCATCAGCGTAGCTCCATTAGGCTTCTCATCAGGAATATCTTGAAGGGAGTGAGCTTCTAGTGAGCTATTTATCTCCTTAGTGTCTCCAAATGAGGTCATCAAAGTGTGACATGATTGACAGGCTAAACCGCCCCCCTTCACTCTCGATAGTCTCAAATTGGCAACAGATTATGTAACTATCACAACACTCCAGCACTTAACCATTTGTACCACACAGGGCTGATCTCTCTTTTTTGCAATAGAATATGCATGTAAATTATACAGGGTGTTTCAAAAAGTTCATGAAACGATAGAATTTTTTAAAAAAGTGACAATTTTCCATAGCTTTTTGAAGCCCTCATGATGTCACTGTGACTCCTTGGTGTATATATACATATATGTATATTTATATTATTGTTGCTGTCAGGTTAGTTCTGACTCATCATGACCCCATGTACAATAGATGGAAACATGGCTGGATCCAGTACCATCCTCACAGTTCTTTGTATATTTGAGCCTATTTTTGTAGTCACTGTGTCAATCCATCAATCCATCTTGTTAAGACTCCTCCTCAGTTTTACTGCCCCTATACTTGTGTGTCTGAGTATAATTAAAGTTATTTATTTATTTATCTCTTTTGGTTTCTATTTTACTTCTTACACTTTCAAGACCTTATTGTATGCCAATTCTTTGAGGTTAGCATTTGATAAAAGCTTTTTGGTGAAAATAAGTTTTTCTCTTTTTAAGTGTGCTGTTTGTCATTATTCCCTTTCAATGCCTGTCTTCTGACAGGTCCCTCCCCACTTCCCCGCTTTCTTCTTTTAAATCCAAGTTTCACCATTATATCTATTAGAGTCAAGATTGCCAGCTCTCTCCATTAGTCTCAGGGAGAGGGGCTGAAATATGTACCCTCCTAAAACTCTGAGATGTGGCCTATTTCTTGGAAATACCAAACAACTTGAAGCCTCTCAGCAGAAGAGGGTTGGGACTGATGTGGGAGCACAGGATACAGAGAGCATTGCTGTGAGGTGTCACTAGGATTAAGGATGGGTGAAGGACCAAATTGCAGCCACCAGCAGAGGGGTACATAGAAGATGATTGATTCTGCAGTGGAGTTTTCTCTTCTCATATATCTATAATCTAGCCTCTGTAGAATTCACAGCACAAAGCAAAGAAGTCTGGGGTGAGAGTATGATACTGTAATGTTATCACTGCTTCCAAATAAAATGATTGCTTTAGAGGGATGTAAAGAAAATTATATCTTCATGTCAAAACTCCCTTCACTCAGAAGGTTTAAGGTCCGAGATGAAACGAGATGTGGAAACTGTTTTTATGTGTTGAGAGAAAAAGAAAAAACCTCTTTGTCAGGGTTTCTTATACTCCAGAGATGGAAGTGACCTCTGAAAGACAACTGAGCTGCACTATCTGAAAAAAGGAACTTGGATATAAATGGGAATTGCTTTGGGTCAGGGTAGCCATGGATTATACCCAGAACCTGCTCTGCTTGAAACTAGTGCTAAATTGGTCCAGTTTAGAAAATCTGCTTTGGTTTGCCATGTTTTGCCTCTAATAAATTAATTTTTTTCATACTTGGCAGCATGATCTGTGTTTTACACAAGGATACCTTTTTGGTTGTTTCAATTCCATTTTCAGGGCTGTCTGTAGATGTTTGAGTTGGCTCAGAGATTGAAGGGTATTGATTTTTCCTTTTGAAAGTGATAGATTTGGAAAATTTCCAGGAAGATGATTCTTTCTTGGAACTCTCAATGGACTGTGATTGGCTTCTAGAATTTTTCTTGATTCTTCAGCAGCATGAGTGGAGAATAAGACAGGTTAGGGGATAATATCTTAATGTCTCAGAGGGAAGGACATGCTGGTGTGAATAGATCATTCCAGGCAAGCACCTGCTGTGCTGAGTACTTTAAAAACATCTTACAGAGGCATTAGATGGGCTTGCTGTGAACCATTCTCTGTTGCCTGCTTGTCATGTCACCTGGAGGGAGTTACGTAACATCCAAGTGCCTTTCAAAGAGATTTGAAAGCTGGGACTCCAGTAAAGACATGTACATTAATGTTTCTTGTAACCTTGTTCAAAATAGCTATCATAGTCCATTCAACAGATAAATGTATAAACAAAATGTGATATAAAAACAATGGGTTTCAAAAAGTTCATGGGAAAAATGGAATAAAAAATAATGGGACACTGTGTCCCCTCTTCATTGATACAATTGAAGATGATTTACCTATAATATTCATTTTATAGAGAAAATTCTGATAAGTGCTGTGAAATAGATGAAACATCATGATATATGAAAGAAATCTCATAACAGGAAATGCATGACATCCTTTATATAAAGAAACAGAAGTTGTGATGTGGTAAGATGTTTATTAAAATGATTACTCAGGGCTGGGGGTAGGGTTGGAGTCATTATTGCTTAAAGGTAAGTGACTTTCTGTTTGGTACGCCAGCAACTTTTGGAAATAGCGGCAGTGTTCATGACATGGTGAGTGTACCTTATTACACACTTAAAATGGATGACGTGTCAGTTTTTGTTATATATGCAACAATGAAAAGTAAACAAGAATGGAGCTGGACTGAAACGAAGAACAAATTTGGTAACAGATATCGATTGCAATCCACCAGCATTTTTCACATTTTCCGAAATGGAATTCCTCTTCAAATTGCTCTATGCTGGCTTCTTCCCATCCCCTTCCCACAGAACCATGCAATTATGTGGGATCTACCATATTCTTTTTTTTAAAAAAATAATTTTATTGGGGCCTCTTACAGCTTTTATAGCATTCAGGACATCATCTGTATCAAGCACATTTGTACACATGTTGCCACATACATTTCCAAACATTTTCCACTTGAGCCCTTGGTATAAGCTCCTCTTAAAAAAAAGCTATTCCTCTCCCTTTTTAAATGAATCATCTTATTGGGTACTCACACACCTCCCCTCATGATCCATACATACACCAATTGTATGCAGATCTCATTTGCACACTTGTTGCCATCATCACTCTCAAAATACCCCCCCTCCACTTAGGCCCCCAGGACCATCTCCCCATATTTCCCTTCCTTTCAACACCCCCATGAACACTTAATAATTTACAAATTGCTAGTTCATATCATATACTGTCCAATGTGTTCCTTCACTTACTTCCCTGTTGTCCATACCCCAGAGAGAAGGCTATATGGAGATCTACCATATTCTTACATTACTCCACAACCCTAACTTCAGTTGATTGATCCTGGAGTTCGTACCCAACCTGAGTACAGATCTTTCCGTTGGAACGCAGGGAGAACGGTCTTCCTTACTTGGATGGCAAAAGAGGTGCATGGCATGAGATGCCATCTCTGAGTCCCTTTTATGCCATGGGCAGGAAGCTAATCTTGAGTGAGAAAGGATGAAGTTGGCAGAGCAGTGATGTGAGATGAGAGAATGGCACAAAAGGGACCTGAGTTGATTGAAGTCATTGATTTTAGTTGTCATCCAGGCCCAGCATTAACTCATTAGTATGATTTGATTGTTCAACACTTCCTTTCACCATGTGAAGTATTTGCTATCCTTTCAAATATTTTTCTTTCTGCCAGTGCCAGGTCAAATGGAGTTTCTGTTGCACACAGCTAGAAAGATAATGGGCAACACTCTTTTAGAGAACAGAAGATAAACATGTTTCAGATCCAAGTCTAATTAATCAAATATTAATAAAGATCTAACACATTATGTGCTGGGTGCTGTGCTAGGTACTGGGGATTCATTGATATTAAAGACAGGTATAATGTTTGACTTTATGAAAAGTCTAGGCTTACAGGGGAGATAATTAACCATAAAACAATAATAGTATGATAAACTTTGTAGTAGGGAACATATAAGAAGTCAGGGACACAACTAACAGGGAAAACTAGACTAGACTTGGGGGTCAGAGAACACTTATGCCTACTCTGTGCCTCTCTAAGACACTTTGTTCTCATGGGGTATTTAATAGGGGCAAGAAGAGAGTAAGACAAAATGTGATAGAAAATAATTGGTGTGAATAAGAATGCTATTTTATAGGAAGGTCTCTGATTCATATTGAGACATGAATGTTAACAGCATATAGTTTCCGGGTGCAGTATAGCACTGATGAAATAAACAGCTTTCCTCTAGTTCTTTAATGTTCCCCTACCACCCCACTATCATGACTCCAATTGTACCCTACAAATCTGGTTAGACCAGAGCATGGGTACAGACAAGAGCTGGAAACACAGGGAATCCAGGACAGATAAAGTCCTCAGGACCGATAATGAGAATAGTGATGCCAAGAGGGGAAAAGGAAGGTGAGAGAGGGAGAGTAGACTGTCCACAATGACCTACATATAACCCCTCCCCAGGGGGACAGACAAGAGAAAAATGGGTGGGGAGACATCGGTCAGGGTAAGACATGAGAAATAACAATAATTTATAAGTTACTAAGGATTTATGAGGGAGGGAAAAATGAGGCGTTGATTCCAAGGGCTCAAGTAGAAAGAAAATGTTTTGAAAATGATGATGGCACCAAATGTGATAATGTGCTTGACACAATGGATGTATGTATTGTGGCGGTCATGTTCTTGATGTCAATTTCATGATTGGGATGTAGGAGTGGAGTCAAGTCTGTCAATCCGGAGATAGTCATTGAGTAGCCAATGAGGCCTCTGTGTGGGCATGGCTTTCTCTGGGAATTATGGGAAGTCTCGGGGTATTTCCCTGGTGGAGATGAGAGACCATTTTCCCAGTTGTTGGGAGTCGCTCAATTGACAAGGCAAGATGGCAGTGTCCGAGGAACCGGAAGAGCTGGAGGAGAAGCCACATGGCCTTACCCTGATGGAATCAGACCTTTGAAGCTGGAAAAGCCACATGGAGGCCCCTGCCAGCGCTGAGATGTTTCTATCACTAATGGATACTGCTGATGGACCCTGAGTCCTAGAAATGAGGAGCCATGAAAGGACTCCTGCCAGAGCCAGGACTCGTACCCACTGGCCTGTGTCTTCATGAGTCAGAAGGAGACTTTATCGATTGGTATCAGACATATGGGCTAATATTGGACTTATGACTTTGAGCTGAACTGGGTTGGGATGCTTTCTTAATGTTCTATTCCTCTTGCATATAAACCTTACCCTTATATCCATATGTGTGCTTATGAATTTGTTTCTGTAGTCTACCCGGACTAACACATGTATGGATTGTTATAAGATCTGTAAGAGCCCCCAATAAATTGATTTAAGAAAAAGGAATATATAGGCCCCATAAAGACCTGAAAAAGAGCAGTCCAGACAGAAGTAAAGGCAAGAATGAAGACAAGGACCACTGTTTGTAAAGAAGAAAGGAAGTGTATGGGCCAGCAAGTGTATCTCCTCTCTGCGGTTCTGTCTCAACCTCTCAGGAAGCAGCGTGACTGGGAAGTAGGGAGGATGACCAAGTCACACTGATCCTCATGGACAATTTTAAGGTGCTTGTACTTCATCATTGTATTGGACCATGGGTGATTTATATTTTAAAAAAGATCATTCTGACTATTTTATAGAGAACAGCCTACTGGTTTCAGGGAGAACAAGTTGAAGGCTGTTTGCAAGTCTCTTGAGAGATAATGGTGGAGATGATATCTAAATAAATGAGTAGAAGTTTGCCAAGTCAAGGAGGTGGAGGTTGAATGGTTGCAGAATAATAGCATGCATAGGATCCTGAAATGGAAGGACTCTTCTAGAAGCTGAGGGAAGGTGAGGAAGTAGCTACAGAGTGAGCTAGAGTCCAGGTAGCATAGATTTCATGATATCCTGGTAACAAGGTGAATACAAACCATCAGCCAGGTTGGTCAGAAGAGGATTGCCACCTACACATAGCACTTTCTGTGTATGATTGCTTTAGAGATAATGCAACCTGCTTTCTTTTTTACAAGAGAATCTAGAAATTAGAACCTCTATTTCCTGATATTTAAGTGTTTGCAAGCTACAAAAAAATTGTGTGTGTGTTTTAATGTGACGCGTGCTAAAGAAAACATGTCGGTAGGGTAGAAGTGACTTCTGAGTATTTATTACTTGAACAGCACAACATCTACCCATACGGTGTTTTTGTGTAAATCAGGAGATGATCTTTATCTCAATACTTTATAGTCATGCAAAGCATCCAAAGGAAAATTGCCATATTAAACATACATTTAAATTATGTCATTGATGAAAGTAGCATCACAGAGATACAATGTCTGTACAATTTAGCAGCTCTACCTTGGGACCAAAATATGACCTGGGTAGAAGTGAGAGGAGCATATGAACTAGACGAAAAGAGTAGTGTGCTGGAACCATTTTGCATTGGCTTTTCAGAACTGCTTGTGCATATATTTGCCCAAATTTGTGCTTATTGTTAACTTGAAATCAAGCTTGTTGAGAATATTTACAACAAGGAGCTTGAAAAATCATGGTATTCCACATAGAGACCTATGTGTTAAACATTTACAAGAATTGTGGGAAACAGAACAGGGAAGAGAGTGTATGTGGACAGACTCACAACCTTCATATGTTAAGGAGGCTGAGAGGCCAAGGCTCCTGTAGAGGAAACATCCACATTTGTGGGTTAGAGTTGCACCCCATTCTCATTCTTCTAAGTAAAAGTTATTCCCCATGATGTCTTCCCCATAACAATGCCAAATTTAAAGTGGTGTGGCAAACACATGGTCACTGACTATGCTCTTGGAGGTCAACTGCTCAAAGATTATCTGCCATAAAGGCAATCAGACCCTACTATCTGTTCCACCTTAGGTAGGACCCCCTCCTGTCTGGTAAGGATAATATATTATTATACTAGAGGGGAGTAGAAAGACACCTAAAGTTACGGCAACTCAGATGACCAAGTTTAGTTTGCCATCTTGATTCTAAAATTCACCCATCTTGGTACATATGTGCTTCCATGCCTCTCACATGCATACCTCCAGTGTCTCCCTTTCCTATTTTGTGCATCCCCCTTGCTCATCCCGCTTTGATCACATATATTGTTGCATTTAGCCGCAATAAGGACAACCGAGTCAGGAGAGCACCTGTCCGCGGGGTCTGGATTGTCGGGCGAGGCAGCTCAGGCACCAGGATCTCGGCGGAACCTTCAGAATGTCGCACTTATCCACGACAAGAACAACTGAGCCATCAGAGAATTTAAAAAGCCAAACATTTATTGAAGGAAGGAAAAAAGGAAAAAGAAAAAGAAAATTTCTGCACAGGGGTCAGCAGCATTTGATTCAGTTAGCTGACTGACCCCGTTTCGATCTCAACTTAGATTTTTTATAGGGGCCGTGCTACTTGGGCTATGCAGCTAAGGAAGCAAGCTAGTTACAGAAGTGAAACCCTGCAGTTAGCTGAAATTGTGATATTATCTCGATACACGAGGGGGTGAGATAGGGGTATTGTCTAGAGAAGGGCCAAGGTGTAGTAGTTGCTTGTTCTTGGAACATTTTGCCAGAGCTCCCTTCTGAGAGCCCATGACAAGTTCATCTATAGGACAAGTGACCTAATGAATAGTTCATTGAAGATGGCAGTTAAATTCAAGATGGTGGTGCTCTGGTCAGCTAAGCTAACTACCACATTATGCCTATTGTACAACCCCTTCCTGTTACATATGTGCTTACTGTAGCCTGCATGCTCCAAATTATATAAACTCATGAGATTACATTACTGGTTCTCTGCTCAGACCTGGCTCCTGAAGTCATGACTGAGAGGTGAGCCCCTGCATGCTTTATCTTGTCTGATGTCTCAATTACTTGATCACCCCTTGGACCCATTTGGTTGTGGGGAGGCTACAAAGAGTAACATTGGGTAAGAAGTAACCTTCAAGGAGCTAGACACTAGGTGGTAAGCCAGGGAGAGCCAAGAGAGTGACTGATCTGAACTCCACTTTCTCAAACAAAACACAATTAACTGCCATCTCACGGCTGTCAACCCACGTGAGCAAAGTACCATAAAAGTGCACTTCCTAGAGCTTTTGAGACTGCGCTTTTCAAAAGCAGATTATTGGAATATAACCAAGAATAAATAAATAAATAAATAAATATATATATATATATATATATATATATATATATATGGCAGATAATATTTATGTATGGTTATTTACCTTTGCTTAAATATATCCAGGAATGTGGCCGAGCATACAGGACCGCAATTTATAAAAATATCTTAGGCATAAAACTTTGAGGGAAGCAGTCAACTAGTACTTGGGGCTCAGTACTAGCCTCAGGGGATACTTAAGTTAATTTACATAACATAGTATACAAAGATAATGTTCTACATTCTACTTTGATGAATAGTAACTGGGGACTTATCAGCTCATGAGCTGGATTCTGGCAAGATGATAAATTAGGCAGAAAGGTTTCCCAGATTTCTACAGCAAGGACAATGTAGACCTAATGAATTAGATACAGATGACAATCTTGGAAGACTGAGCTTTAGAGAAAGGGAGAGAGAAGAGGATTGAATATTGACTAAGTGGTGAGAGAAGAGAGATTGGAGAATTATCATATTGGTGAGATCCATATTTGTATCCATTCCAGAGAAAGGTGACCTAACAGAATGATCAAATTATAGAAAATTATCATTAATATTATAGGCAAGTAAAAGTTTGTTGAAGATCATCCAACAACGGTTGCAGCGGTACATTGACAGGGTTCAGGCTGGATTCAGGAGAGGACTAGGCATGACAAATATCATTGTTGATGTCACATGGATCTTGCCTGAAGGCAGAGAATATCAGAAATATATTTACTTGTGTTTAATTGACTAAGCATTCCACTGTGTAGATTATAACAAACCATGGGTAACCTCGGGAAGAATGGGAATCCAAGAACACTTAATTGTGCTCATGTGGTACCTATACATGAATTAAAGACAGTCGTGTGAACAAAACAAAGGAAAACTGTGGTTTTAAATCAGGAAAGGTGTGTCACGGTTGTATCCTATCTCCATATTTATTCAACCTGTATGTCAAGCAAAGGTTAGAGAAGCTGGATTATATGAGGAAGAACACAGCATCAGGATTAGAGGAAGGATTATTAACCTGTGATACACAGACGACAAAACTTTGCTTGCTGAAGGTGAGAAGGACTTGAAGTCCTTGTTGATTAAGATCAAGGACTGCAGCCTTCAATATGGATTATGACTCAATGTAAAGAGAAAAAAACCCTCACAAGTAAACGAATAGGTAGCCTTAGGATAAACGGGGGAAATTTGAAGTTGTCAAGAAGTTCTTCTTGCTTGAATCCATAATCAAGGCTCGTGGAAGCTAAAACAAAAATACAAACTCACGGCTATCTGGTTCATGGTGACTCAGCGACCCTATAAGACAGGGTAGAACTGTCCCTGCCAGTTTGTAAGGCTGTGACACTTTAGGGGAGTAGAAAGCCTCATCTCTCTTTTGTGGAACTGCTAGTGATTTTGAACTGTGGGCCTCGTAGATCACTGCCCTATATATAGCCAGCATTCCACCCAGGGCTTCCTCATGGGGGCACTATTCAAGGAATCAAAAGACACTTTGCAATGGCTGCCCAAGAACTTCAAAGTGTTCAAAAGTAAGATGTTGTTACTTTGAAGACAAAGGTGCACCTGACCTAAGCAATGGTATTTTCAATTACCTCATATGCATGTGAAAGTTGGGTATTGAATAAAGAAGGCCAAAAAAGAATCCGTGCATTTGAATTGTGCCAGAGAGGAACTGCTTAAAGGACATTGTGCCATGAACTGCTTAAAGGACAAACTTATGTGTCTTGGAACAAGTACAGCCAGAATGCACCTTAAAGGTGAGAATGGTGAGACTTTGTTCATGTACTTTGGATATGATGTCAGGAGAGACCAGTCCCTGGAAAAGTACAACTTGGTAAAGCTTTCTTGGTAAAGTGGAGGGGCAGTGAAAATGAGGAAGACCCTACGTGACGTGGATAAGCACAGAGGCTGCCATAATGGACTTGCACGGATGAATGATTTTGAGAATGGTGTCGGACTGGGCAGGGCTTCCTTCGGATGTACATGGGGTAGCTATGAGTTGGAACCAACTGTAGGGCTTTTAACAGCAACAGCCAGGATGACAGAGTAAAGCAAACTACAATACTGAAATGAAAGAGTGAGAGATATGGAACTTGCCCTAAAGAAAATGACAATATAACCAGAGGGAATAGTGCCATAACAGAACTTTTAAAAAGAAGTCAAGTCAATTTCAAGATAGAACATATTATTTTAAGCCTAGGAAGAAACTAATAAATTACAGGGTACCTTCAGAGAATATGAATAGCTTTCCTTAAAATAAAAAGTAGGAAAATTATAAAGATATAGTAAGCACATGAAGCACATTTAGTAAGTGATGAAGAAAATGACACGGGAACTCAAAAACCAAATGAATTCAGCCCAGAAGTTTTGTGGGATGAGGTAAACAGTTGCAACACACAGAGTAAAATGATGGCAATAAATTCACCTTTATTAATAAATCTATACTAATCAATAATTGTAATGAAGGTAAATGGATTAAATGTACCAGTCAAGAGATAAAGCATAACAGAATGGAGAACACAGGGCTCATCAAGATTCTGTCAATGTAAGTCACATTAAAATACAAAGACAAAAACAGGCTAAAATTTAAAGGATGTAGAAAATATATCAAGGTAACAGAAATAGAAAAAGAGCATAGGCAAAAATCTTAATTTCTGATGAGCATAAGAGGCAAAGAAGAGCATTATATGATAATGAAAGGGTCAATCAAATAAGTGACATAACCTAATAATTATGCCCTCAATTAAAATGCCAAAATTAATCCAACTCTTGCAAAACTGGAGAAACAGATAACTTTAAAATAATATTAGGAATCCTTAAATATACCATGGTCAATGAAAGATGAACAACTATAAAGAAACAACAAAAATACAAAAGAAGTAAACAACACAGTTATCCAAGTTGACCCTGTACATATAACAGAGCATTTTGTCTAACCACAGCATAGTATATGTTCATTTCTAGTGCTTATGAAATATTCTCCAGAATAGACCACATGTTCAGCCACAAAGAAAGTTCAATAAATTTAAAAACATCGAGATAGTACAAAGCATCTGTGTTAGCCTGGGTAGATTGAGAAACAAATTCATTGACACGTGTGTATAAGAAAGAACTTTATAAAAAGAGCAATTGTAGGCTGAGCCCCGGTGGCCTAGTGGTTGAGTGCGGGATGCTGCCCACAGGGTTGACAGTTCAAATCCAGCAGCAACTCTCCAGGAGCAAGGCTGGGCTTCCTACTCCCACCAGGGCAGTGATGCCACAAAAAAAGAGCAATTGTATATTGAGGAAACATCCTCTCCCAGTCCAGATCAAGTTGCATGTCCGATATGAGCTCATGTTTGACACCAGTCTATAAATTCCTCTTCAGACTCACACAGCACGTGCAATGGTGCCAAATGCATGAAGATCACAGGCCAGTGGATGGAAAGTCTTGTGGATTCAGTGATGGTAGAAGCATCTCAGCACTGGCATGGATCTCCATGTGGTTTCTCCCATTCCAAGGTCCTGGCTCCATCAGTAGTTCTCTGTGGCTTGACAACAGGAATGTCTCATAGGGAGACCAGTAGAAAGTCAATGTATCTCGCCTACAGTGAGCTATTTATCTTCATTGCGCCTCCAAATGAGGTCATCAAGCTGCAACTTGATTGAAAGGCTAGCCTCCACCACTTCATTCTTAAGAGTCTCAAGTTGACACCAGATTATGTAAATAGCAAAGCATCTTCTCAGATTGCAACACTGTAAAATTAGAATTGAACAATAGAATGATAAAAGAAAAAAATACATATACAAAAACCAAATAGCACCCTACTTAACAATCACTTGGTAGCAGAGAAGATGAAGAGTAAAATTTAAAAATACATCAAATCAAATGAGAATAAAACCACAGCATATCCAAACTTCTGGAGCATTGAATAAATAGTGCTCAGAGGTCAATATAGCAATAAGTATGCACTTTAGAAATGAAGAAAGAGCCCTTATTTTATACTTAACCCAATATATCCAACAATTAGAAAGATAGCAGTAGAATAAGCCTACTGCCACCAGAAGAAAAATAAAGATTTTATCAGAAATAAACAGAAGAAAAAAAATCAGTGAGAAGTTGGTTTTTTGGAAGGATTAACAAAATTTACAAGTTACTGACAAATCTTCCAAAGGAACAGGAGAGGTTGCAAATAGTATACATAAGAAATGAAAGATGTGACTTCACAAGAGAATTAACTAGAATAAAAAGACTAATTACAGAATAACATGAAGGACTGTACGGGTTATATTTTAAGTCTCCTACCTTAGTACAGGGCATCATTCAATTTACCCTGCTTTGCTTCCTTGGGGCCATGATCTACAGAAGGTGAAAACTACACCTCCATCCAAGTCATCTTTGTGACTGTCTCATCCTGTCTGAGCATATGTAGAAGACTAGTGCTGAACCCTTGGCAAGGAACACCAATCTGACACCAGCTACCACCCCCAAACATTGCTGGCCCAGCACTGAGGTAGACATCTGGATGGGAGTCACAGTGTGCCCTTTGGCTATTTATGCTAGACCATTTTTCATTTCCATATATATTTGTCTTTCTCTCTGGATCTTTCATCTGATTTGCCCCCTTCTGACCTCTAGTTCTTGCAATTTGGGGCATGGTAGTCTATCACCTGATTCACTAGCTTCCACAGCCTCTAGTCAGATATCTGAGTGTGTTACTCTGGGTAGACTAGAGAAACAAATTCATAGACATGCATATGTATATAAGGGAGAAGTTTATATACAAGAAGAATGAAACATTGAGAAAGCATCCCAACCCAGTCTAGTCCAAGGTCATAAATCAAATATTAGCCCATATGTCTGATACCAGTCTATAACGTCTTCTTCAGACCCACAAAACACATGCAACGACGCCAGGACAATGACAGGCCAGTGGGTACAGAGTCTTGTGTATCCAGTGGTGGTAGAAGCATCTCAGCACTGCCAAGGGTCTCTCTATAGTTTCTCAAGCATCTCAGCACCAGCAGGAGTCTCTATGTGGCTTTGCCGGCTTCAGAGGTCTGGTTCCATCATGGTAAGCCCATGTGGTTTCTCCTCTGGCTCGTCCAGTTTCCATGACTCAGAGTCTATCAGCATGCTGCCATGTTGTCTTGTTAATAGACTGTTCCCAAGAGCTTGAGCTGTAAGTCTCTCACACCAATGGGGGCAATATCACAAGATTTCCCAGAATTCTCAGGAGAAATCCATTCCCACACAGACAGATTAGACTCCACCCCTACACTCTTAAGTATATTGGCACCAGAGTACATGACTGCCACACTAAGCTTTGAATTTTGGGTTTGTCAGCCTCTATAACCATAAAGCCATTTCCTCAAAGTTTTGTAGTTCTGTGAGATGTTGCAGTGTATTTCAGAATCCCTGGGACAAGGAGAACCCTAACGGGAGGACAATGGTTGATATCAGAGACAATGGGGTGGTATAGCATTTTCAAAATGTTAGGCATTTGAGACATCCCTCACCTCCACTTTATTGGCACTAGTTTTATATTAATCTTTGAAAACAAATTGTCTTGAATAAGTACTTGTTCTATTTATAGGTACCCACCAGATACCCTTTTCTCTTTTCTCTGCTTTTCAGTTGACAGAAACACAATTAGACATTCCAGAATATCTTTCCCCTTTCTTTGGAAGTATCATTTGAATTTGACATACATGGCTGGTACTAAGGTAGCACACTCTCACTGAAGTGACATGTTTAGGAATTTGTGTTCACTCCAGGATCCAGGTGTTGCCAGCTCCCAATATTTTTGGTGGCAATTGTGCTAACATGCACCACACAGGCCCACCCTTCCAATTACAGAACATTCTTGCAGTCAAGTGACACTGTTTTTCATCTGATTAATATTTATCGTTTTCACTTTTGGCTCAATGCCAGCTATCTTCATCATGTGAATTCCTCTGCTTCCCGACACCCTCGCCTTGGCTGCCTCTTTTTCTCTAATTTATTTGCAGGAGCATATCTTTGTTCTCCTCCTATCCAGGAGTGTCATGCAGTCCTTAAATCACACACTTTCTGCAGCAAAGGAACCCTTGTGGATAATTGTGTCCTTGTCAGTGAGTATTGATGAATCTAGGTGACTTTAGAGTAAAGCCCTTGAATGCTCACATTCAAAGGGGTACAGCCAAGAGTCATGATAACTTTGGCCATTGTTTGGTAATTGGTTGTCCTGCTTGGTAAATTCAAGGAATGTAAGACATCTTTTATCTGCCTCTTTTTATTTTGAATTTTTCGTATCTTTAAATTTATATTGTTAGCTGCTGTTGAGGCAGTTCCCAACTCATGGTGACCCTGAGTACACTCTTTTGAATTACAAGGTTTCCACTGGCTGATTTTGGGCAGTCGATCACCAGGCCTTTCTTCCTAGTCTGTTGTAGTCTAGGAAACCTGTTCAGTATCGTAGCAACACCTTAACTTCTATTGAGAGAAGGGTGTTGGCTGTACAAGGGGAGCACTGGATGGGTTACCCTTCTTCTCACTGCCATCGAGTTAATTCTGACTTTGAGTTTTTGAGGCTGTCAATATTTATAGGAGTAGAAAGCTCCATTGTTCTCCCAAGGAAGGCCTAGTGGGTTTGAACCACTGACCAAAGCCTAACTCACAATGCCACCAGGACTGCTAGTAACCCTTCTTCTCACTGCCATCAAGTCTATTCCAATTCACGATGATACAACAGAATTGCCCCATGGGTTTCTGAGATCGTAACTCTGTATGGAAGTTGAAATCCTCATTCTCTCTCGGTGTTTCTGGTGGTTTGAAACTGTTGACCTTGCAGTAGCAACCCAAATGCATAACCATGACACCAGAGCCCTTTCTCAGGATCCAAAAATCTTTGACATAGAAGCCACAAGTCTAAGAAGTACTATATGTACTTGAGCATAAGCTGACTCGAACATCGCCTGGGAACCTGATTTTACCACAGAAACTGCATTAAGAATGTGCTACAAAACTCAGCTTCTACATGGGTACATACGGTAGCGACAAATTTGTGTCTTTTGTGTGAACATTTGGAAGTGCAGAATTGGACTCACAATAATAACAGTTACAATGCTATTATTTGTCATGTGTCATTTTGATAAAAATTCCAAATTCATGATGCACTATGAGGATTGTTGACGGCTGCAAACGATACGTGCTAGTCGACTAGCTGAAACGTTGCCACTTTGAACTCATTCAGAGGTGCCTTTGAAGACAGACCTGGACATGGGGTCACCCTGTGTCTGCTAAGATAGGATAGCCAGGAACAATTAATTATTCCCCAATGCGTACTGAGTTCCTGGAGAACCTTTATACATAGCCGATGCACAATGATTCTTTTCTGACTAACAAAGAATTTGATCTGTGTTGTGATGGCAGCAGCTATAGGAGGGTCAGTTGGAGCGGGCAACGGTCTTTGGTGTGGAAACTTCCCTCTGAGAGATAGGTGGGGTCGAGAACACATTGGGTCTGCTTAGTCACTGTGGGCAGTCTTAGGCCCATCACTTGCCATCCCTAGGCCTCAGTTATTTTGTCTTCACATGGGGTGTTCGGGATCATTTCTATAAGCAGAAATGATGCCATACGACTATGTTTGCATTTGCAAGCAGTGAATGTGACTGGCTGCTAACTCAATGGTTGGAGGTTTGAGTCCACCCAGAGATGCTGAGGAAGAATGAGCTGGTGATGTACCACAGAAAACCCAATGAAGGGCAGCTCTGCCTGAGCTCATGGAGGGTTTCTGGGAGTCTGAATCGACTCTAGGACAACTGGGTACTTGTTGTGAATCAAAAGGTACATCTCAGAACTTCTGAAAGGCCCAATCCAAAGGGGTCTTTTGGGTGGATAGAATTTCCTCTATCTTCTGAATAAAATTTCCACAGGCACATTTGCTCTCCTCCTTTCATCTGTTATGCCAAAGCACATGAATGTTTTGATGGTTGACTTTTTTTCCCCCTCTCTTGTATATAAATAATAAGGGGAAAAAGAAGACAAGTGGGTGGAACTGTCATTTGCTGCCTGGTAACAGCAAATTTTAAACATTGCATTTTAATCACAAAATTAGTTTAATCCATGGTGTTCATAGCTGGAAATTACACACAGATGGGTGAACTGTTAAGTGACGATCGTGGGGTTTTTGTGGGAGAAGATGAACACAGAGCCAACATAACAGACTTGTGTATTTGGCATGAGAGTATGTAAAGATTTGTGAGAGAGAAGGAAAAAAAGAACAATCCTCTGATAAAAGACAGGAGAATATATGCGGAGGTTAACAGACAGTTGAATCAGCATTTCAGCACAAAGGGTTCATTCAAAAGGTGTCCCAAGTCTCCGTGTCTTTTAGGATTGTAGAGCTGGAGGAAATGGGTTTGGTCGGTAGAGTTCAAGGTTGCTATGGGGTCACCGATGAGTTCCAAGGGTGATTAGAATGCAACAACAGTTCCTTGGCCAGTTGCCTCTGTAGAACGCTAACGTGGGCAGTTTAACCATTCCCTCCTTGGTTACCTACAAGGACCCTCTGGCATATCCAACCAGTCCCAAGTAGCGTGACAGTGGCGGCCACTCCATGGCACCGGACAGAGTGGACACCCGCGGAATCCACAGCCTAGCTCTGCCCTCTGCTGTCGGCTGCATCGCCCCATAATGGTTCATCCATTATCCGTCCAACGTTATTTCCACAGGCAGGAAGAGGATGTCCGCGAGTGTATCCCCAGGAATCCTCCATCTGTGGGCAAGCGATACGTTCCATAAAGCTCGGGACCCCACCCCACCCCTAAAGAGCAGGAGCCCCCCATATTCTGCCATTGAAAGTTCCCCCGCCTGGGCCAGGCGTGGGAGACCAGAACGTCAGGTGGGTCGCGCAGGAGCTACGCTCCTTGGTGGCGGGAGCCCGGGAGGCAGGTTCTAGCCCGGATGTCCACATCATTGTGGTTGCCCGGCGACTCGAACCGCGCCGACCCGCGGCCCCCGGCCAGCTCCCGGGGAGGCGGCGGCTGCAGCGGCGCGCCAGGAATCGGAGGCATGCAGCGCCAGGTAGACGCGGGGGGCGCCCCTCTAGGGGGCTTGGGGTCCGCCCGACCGCCAGCTCTGCACGCCACTGCGGCCCACCGCAGGAGCCGGGGCGTCTTTGCAAAGCGACTGAGGGGAGGGGGGCGGCGGCGCGGGGGCCCAGCCCGCCTCGGTGGTCGCTGGCCCCCGGCGCCCCGCCGACCTATCCCGGGGCGGGGAGCGGCCGTGGAGCGTCCGCCCCGCTCCGCCCCGCCCCGCCCTGCGCCGCCGCCGCCGCCGCCGCTCGGGCCGCGACGCACACGCTCCTTAATCCCCCGCCCCCCGTTGCCCCGGCGACGGCCCAGACGAGCAGGTGATGCATTGACAGCGAGCAGATGGTCCCCCGCGGAGGCGAGCGCGGCCTGCCCACTGCCGCCTCCCTGGCCGGCCGGCCTCTCGGCGGCCCGCATGCTAATATGGGGTGGGGGGGGG
>PVJH01008262.1:0-22449 GCA_004026705.1 Nesogale talazaci
TGACCACCGGTAGGGACCCCACAAGGACTCAAGAGAAGAACTGGCCTGGAGTTTCCCAGACTGTCGTTTTTTGCAAGCGTAGAAAACCCATCTTTCTACCAAGGTGTGGCTGTCGGTTTCGAACTGCTAACCTTGTGGATTGGCAGCCCGATGTATAACTAAGAGGCCACCGTAAGATGGAAGAGGGAGACGAATCTCTGAGGTGGTAACTAGAGACAGGCAGCCGATGCGCCATCTCTCTCTGAGGGATACCAGCAAGGGAAGCACCAAGTCAAGTACAAAGGCCCCCAAGTCAGAGTGTGTTTGCACTTTAGAGCAACAGGAGAGCTGTCCGCAGGGGTCATGCACTGTGAGCGCTCCACTCCATTAAGAATGACAGGTAACCCCCAATAAAATTAAAAAAAAAAAAAAAAGAACTAGAGGATAGAGGGGAAGAGGAGCTTATGCTGGAGGGGCTCAAGTAGATAATGTAGATGAATGTAGCAACATGTATACAAATATGCTTAATACAAATGATGTATTAAATGTATTAAATGATGTATTAAATGTATTAGCCCTCAATAAAATCTATATTAAAAAAAATGACAGGTAAGTTCAGTGACATGAGTATCACTTAGATAAAATAGGATGGTTAAAATCTACACACACATGAAAGTCCATAAAAGTCACACTGAAAATACAGCATGTTGACGTGAATTTAATCTCATATTAACATCACATAGTACTGAATTACAGTATGCAAAAAATGAACATTTGGGAAAATGTAATTAAACCCTTAACTTTAAAAAATTTTTTTCTTCAAAGTTAATGAGTAACCAAGACAACGTAAAACAAGAATCCGCTAATTGGATAGTTCAAGCATATTCATTTTTAATACTCAAAAAGTAAAGGCAGAAACAAGCATGAACTTTTAACTCCAAGTTCCCTTATCAATTCTCCAGTGCAAAGTAAAAATCAAGTCCTGTCTGTATTTGCTGCTTCATTTGCACCTTCAGTGCAACATAGGACCAAAGCTAGAAGTTAGTACCTTGTGAAATTTTAATCAAAGTCATAAATTTCTGGTGATATTAGTCAAGATGTGAAAAACTAAATTCCAAGAGTTAAAAAGTATCACAACCAATCCAGTAGACTAAAAGGATGAGACTACCAAATAAGTTTAAAACAATATATTTTAAAATCTAGACAAAATTACATTCCTGAAAAATAAAAACTAACTCCAAGGAGAAATAGATACTCTGAACAGCCCTATGATCATTAATGAAATACATCAATAAAAACCATCCCTGTCCAAGATGACATCACTCAATAACTCTACCAAGAGACAGAAGACAATGAATACCCCAGGAAATTGTTTTAAATACTCTGAAAGGACAGTTGGAAAACTAACCAACAAATCCACACATCAAGATGAAAGCAATATTCCTACACAAAATGATGGCTAACCATAGCTGTTTTTCTCTTTCTACACACATCCCAAATTGGAAAGGATAGTTTTTAAAATAAGGGGGGAAACAGTAGCATACTAAAGGATAAAAACATGTATATCTCAGCAGATGCAGAAAACTCATCAAATAAAACTCATGATTTTTAAATCAGACTAGACACATAGGGGAAAGGGTTGTCTACAAAGTAAATATAACAAACAGATACTGGTGGCATTCTGGCAGTTTTCTCTGGGAGGTCGAGGAACAGTGATGCCTGCTGCTACTGCTTTTAAACAACAGATTCAGCCCAGCCAATGAGGAGAGGAGAAAGAAGTCAGAGATAAAGGAAGAAACAAAAACACACACATGTAATCCACACACGGCATTTACAATTTTAGAAACTCAATCTCCACGTGAATGAAAGCTACAAGGTCTAGTAAGGTGCCTGGTTTCTCATTCTTAGACACCAGTAAGGAGCCTGGTGATGATCTGGAGTAAGCTGGACTGCTAACTGCAAGCTCAGTGGCTTAAGTCCACCAGCTCCTCCGTGGAATAAAGATGAGGCTGTCTTCTCCCAGAAAGGCTTATAGCTTGGAGACCTACGCAACAGAAACGACTTGATGGTAGTGGCTTGGTTTTTTTGTTTTGTATCTGAATCACCAAGAGAAAATGTGAAATTTATAGTTATACAGCAAGTGGTACCTGCGGTTAAAGAAGGCTACCAGTGCGTGTAAGCTCTCTGAAGAGAAGGACAGCAGAGCAAGTCATCCAAAGTTGCCAACCTCCAAATCTTTTTAACGCACAGGAAAAGAGATTTCATGACTCAACTAAAAATGAGAGGGAACGTCTGTCTAAAATTAACAGTGAACTAATACCGACACCATGTTATCTTTTCGAATGGAAAATCAAAAGCATTTGAAACAAACTTAATATGTAAAATGTCCCTACACAAAGGGAAGCACTGTAACAAGCGATCCACGTGAATACCAAAAAAACCAATCACAGCCATGGATTAGTCAATACCACTCCAAATGCCCAACGGGTTTGTGTGTGGAAATTATCAAGATGACTGACGACATGCAATTAAAAGCCCCCAGTGCCAAGAACAGATAAGATCTTGAAGAACAAGGTGGAAGACCTGCCCTGTTTAAGGAAGTGGAATGGATCCGATGACTCAGAAACAGGCTAAGCTATAAAATAGACCATAAGGAAATACAGCTCCTACGCACTCAGACTGGGCATGGGAGAAGTGATGCTGAAGATAAATGGGGCAGAATTAAGTTCAAAACATAAATCTTCAGGAAAAAAGTTCACACGGATTAGACTTTAACCTTAATCTGTACCCACAAATGTTCTGCAAGAGGATTAAAGACCCAAAGAGAGGCAAATCCACCCAGTTTTTAGAAATGACGGAAAATGGCCTATGAACTCTGAGAAGAGAAACATTTCTTCTTTAATGTTGGACATTAAAATGACAACTAAAAAAAGATGACAACTTTTTCTCAAACATGAAAGAGGACGAGAAAAGCCACGGACTTGGCGAAGGTTTGAGCACGACATATAATGGGCAGAAGTCTAGTCTTTAAGAACGCCAAGAAACCGAAGCATCAAGCCGGTCCAATGAAGAAGAAAAGGCAGACATTTGGAACCAGGTCCTCACAAAAGAGACCACTCTGCCAATAAGCAAACAGAATGGCTCTTACCCTCATTGGTAGTCCGGGAAGTGCCCACCAAAGCTACAATGACAAGCTACACAGCCTGATTAGCAAAAGCGGAAGTCTCACAGAGTGGGCATGGATAGGTGGGCACAGGAAAGGCCTCGCTCAGCTGTGGTGGAAGTGGAGTGTGGCACAATACCACCACCTGAAAGGGTCTGGTCCTGTCCAGTCACCTTAGAGATTTTCAGCTTCTCTACCTAGGAGCTCTGCCCCTAGACAATCACTGCACACCCACACACCGGGCACATGATCGAGACCATTCCAGCACCATTCCTGGGCAATCCCAACTGGACAGGTTCCAAAGCCCACCCACAAGCAGAAGGCACCGGTATCTGCACCCTGATTATTTACCCACTTTGCCGAGCGTGGAGAAAAGATTTCTGATAAACATTGTAAATTTTCATCTGTAAGTCATTCTGCTTCCTTTAGGGCTGCTGTGTACCCAGCACTTCTGAGAACTGAAGAGAAGACAATACTTTGCAGGAAAGACTATTTTAAATGGTGAAACAGCAATCACGTCACACTCCAGCTATGGAGGCATTATCTGCCTGCTCAGCAGTTCGGCTCCATCTTCCTTCCAGTCCTACAGTCAAGGGGTGCTCCAGCTGCACCGTAGAATCACTGAGAAACGGTTCCAAATCACTGGTTCTGAGCTCAGTTCGATGAGTTCTAAGATCTTTCCCTTTGTGCACACATGCTTTCCAGACACACTCACCACTCATGTACAGTTACAAGGCTGCCTGCGTGGCCAGGGCACCTAAATGCTTCCTCCTTTCCACCATGATGATTGGTATCTCTGGGAATTTCAAGTTGCTTAAAAGTCTATAAGTGAGCTGACAACCTTAGACTAGCAAGAGAAATTACCTGTGCTTGTAGAAAGTTCTAAAATCGGTTTTCTAATATGAGCTATTTTTAGCATCTCACAATTCTTCGTTATCTCCAAAGGGGGTTACCATTTTCTGTAAAGGCTCAGAAAGTAAATGTTTAGGCTTTGCAAGGCCAGGAAGTCTCGATCGCACCCACCCAACACAGTTGTTGAGCACGAAAGTCATCACGAAGACACATCAACACACGGGCATGGCAATGTTCCAACACAACTTTATTTCCAGAACCAAGCACCCTGCAAGGCAAGTGTTTGCCGACCGCTACTTTATGTTCTTATGCGCCACCTGTAAATATCTGTTCCCCCCAAATGTCAGTTCCATGGCATTAGTAATCCAGTTAGCCAGGGCCTGCGCAAGGAAAAATAATAGCTTGGCTGCCATTCTGGTGTCCAAGGAAAGTGTCAGGACCATTCCAGACTCCTCAGTGTCCGGCACAACACATCTACTTCTAAAGAAAAGACTTCCACAGAGATGCACAGGAGTTTACAGCAACACTCTTCACAAGAAAGGGCTGAGAACAAACTTGGCAGAGATTTTCCTTTCTTCACAAGTCAGTCAATGACTCATTAGCCAGTAAACTCTCTGTCCAGAGAAATCTGACAGAGAAGGTGGTGTCTTTTCCTAGGGGAAGCAGAGGTAGTTCTGAAATTGTGCAGAATGTTCTAACACTTGGGTGAAACTTGTAGATATAGTTTCTTACAGAAACGATGATGGTCACGACTAAGTGACGGGACGTCAGCTGGCTTTGTGCCTTCTGAATTCCCCTCACTGGAAGTTGAAGGACAGCAGCTGGGGGGGCACCTCATCTTCAAAGCCTGGCAGGTAGGCAAGCTCTCTGGTTAGGGGGACACACTATATGATCAACCCGGAGTTCTCCAGTAGTCACAGCCATTTAAATAACTTCGTGTACAACCTTTTTTGTAATCTGTTAGAAGTTAGGGAGGTGGGTATGGATCTCAGTAAAATCAGTTATTTCCAAAAGGCTCCAAGGTTAAGGCAGTAGTGGCCTCAAGTGCCATTTGGGATTAAAAAAAAAAAAGTCTCAAGGCTTCAAAAAAAAAAAAAAAAGCCCCCTTTCACCCAGTAGAGAAAGTCCCATCTTTCATACATCCCATCTCATTAGTAAGGAACCCCTGGTTAATTCCGAGGGGGGGAATGATACCCCTGTTTAATTCAGGAATTAAGCGCCATCACCCATGAATGAGTATCTTACCCCAGGAAAACTTTCACCCGCAGTTCTCTTTTGGTCCTTGAAAGTGTCTTCAGTGAGGTGATCTCTGCATCGAACCAAAATCCCCTTTCTCCAGGGCTTTCTACATTATAATTAACCATGACCGTGTCGCCGACGTTCAGTTCATTCCACTTCAAAGTGGTCCTAGCTCGTGGGCGCAGATCCTTGACATTCATTTCTAGAGTGCCGCTTTCCGGATATCTGAGGAGGGAGGAAGAGAACTGCTCACGGTTACTGCCAAAGGACACACGACAGTCAGAGCAACACCTGTGAAGACCCAATTGTGCACAGTGCATTAGCTAGACAGTGTCAAAGAAGTCGTATAGCAAGTCTCAACTTCTGTGAACAAAAGCTGGACTTCAGCTTGATGATGCCAAGTATTCATGGTGGTTTTCTGTAAGGGGCAGGTGAGGCCTGTAGAGTAGCACCAAATCGCCTATTTCATCATCTCTACTCTAGGAGGGTTATTTAAGATCTCTCTAGAACATCCACTATGCATAAAACACATCTATCCAGGCAACTATCAATCACTGCAACTGGGGCATTCTGAAAGACAGATTGTATATTCTTAAGACACTTCAAGTAAATGAGAGCTAATTGGGATTCTAATTTTCTGGGGTAAAAGGGTTTTGGTAAAGTCTTCGTGAGGCATTCTTGGTCCACTGTGTTGGATGTTGGCAAGGCGACTTGGGGACCCATGAAATCAAGTAGAACTGCTCCTTAGCGTTCCAAGGCTGTAACCTTTACAGAACCGAGTCCTCAGGCCCTCTCTGCTGGTGGGTCACAGTACCCATCTTTCTGCTAGCAGCTGAGCCCTCCAGGAGGTGCTTTCGTGGAGAGATGTGGGTAGATAAAAACAGGTTTTCCTGCTCTACATTTTATTGACAGAAATCTCAGTGTTTGTTTAGTGGATTGAGATGACTTCTGGCTGACCTATGAAACAAGTTCAAGTCCTGGCATTTCTTGATGCGTAATAAGGGCAGGGGCACAGCTGGGGCACACCGGCAACTCCATTTCCCCCTAAAGACTCTTTCACATAGCCAGCTCCCGAGTCATGGCAAGGAAACCATTTTTTCAGGATCCGGAAGTGGGGGACCATGGGAAAGAATTCATAAAATCAAATTCGATGTGCTATCATGTCTATTTCTCAAGGCACGCTTAAACATTAACCTAAACGTGGCTCTTCAACATGAGGCCTAACTTTCATCTGGTGAAAGGCAACAATGTAACAACAGTTCACACTTGGTCCCCAACAGGAACACCAGCCCCTGCAGGTAAAGTAAGGTAAGAAGAGGAGGAAAGACATGAGAAACAACTGGTTCCCACTGGGAACAGCTCAATCAGGGTCAGCAGTTTTCAACCTGGGAGTCGAGAGACTCTTTCACGGGTGTCGCCTGACTCATAACTGTAGTAAAATTATAGTTCCGAAGTAGCAACCAGGGGGTGTACAGTGAAGTTGGAATCATGGGGATTTAGGATAGATGATCCCTCAGGACTAGTAGTAGGAGTGGTGATATACCAGGAGGGTGGAGGGATAGTGAATAGAAAGGGGGAACCAATTTCAGGAATCTACATGTAGTCTCCTCTCTGAGGCACGGACAACAGGGAAGTGAGTGAAGGGACACATTTGACAGTGTAAAGTATGAAAAAATAATAACAATTTGTAAATTACTATGGGTTCACTGGGAGGGGTGGGGGGAGGGAAACATAGGGAGCTAATAGTGGAGGCCTAAAAGTAGAGGAAGGATGTTTTGAGAGTGAAGATGGCAATAAGTGTGGAAATGTGGCCTGCATACAATTGATGTATGTATAGATTGTGATGGCAGTTGTATGAGCCCCCAATAAAATGATTCATTAAAAAAGGGGAGGGGGAGCTTATACCAAGTGCTCAAGTGGAAAATATTTCAAAATGAATACCGCAATATGTGTACAAATATGCTTGATACAAGTGATGTATAAAATGTTGTAAGAGCTGTAAGTGCCCGCAATAAAATAATTGAAAAAAAATTTTTATGGTTGGGAATCACCTTGAGGCACTATATGAAAGGGTCACAACATTAGGGAGGTTGAGAACCACTGATCTACGGGGTAGGTCAAAGCAGCAGTTCTCAGGGTGACCCCTGGAACAGCAGCACCTGGCACTAGGCTGGCCCTGTGTGCTCCTGGGCTCACTGCAGCCCGATGTGGGATGAGTGCTCACCAGGTCTGCTTCCATAGGGCCTTGGGTGCTGCTGGGCATGCTCATGTTTGAGGGCCCACCGTGCTATAGGACATTTGAAGATAGTCAATGATCTCCCGGAGAGAAACCATTAGTCAATGTTCATAGTCAATGATCTCCCAGGGGAAAACCATTATTAGCAAGGTAGAAATGAAGGCAAAGAAGGATCTCTTTGGGTGAGGGGAGACATTGGACAGTTTAAGACATGAGAAAAGAATAACAATTTGTAACTATCAAGGGTTTGTGAGGAAGGGGGGTGGGGAGGGAATGGGAAGCGAGTTGATACCAAGGACTCAAGTAGAAAGAAAATGTTTTGGAAATGATGATGGCATCATATGCACACATGCGCTCGATATATGATTGATGTATGGATGGTTATAAGAGCTGTAATCCCCCATTAAAATGATTTCCACCGCCCACCTCCCCACCCCCCAAATATCCTATTTTCAGCCTGTCAGAATTTAAATTCCCATTTTAGTTTCTTGCAACTGTGTAGTCTTGGGGAAACTGCTAAACCTATCTGCAACTACTGTTCATCTGTAGAATGCAGCCAGGGGTCTCTGTTCTTCATGTGGTTGTTTGAGAACTAAATCAACAAGTGCTAGAACCAATCAAGAGAGTGCCAGAGGAGTTAAGTCATTGTCTCCTGTTAAATAGTTTGTCATCATTCTATCAAAGAAATCCTGAAGGAAACTGACATGGACCAAGTCAAGTTTCTGGTCCAATTTTTCTTCATTTCAACCTCTCTTTAAAATTCTTTTTTACGTAGTTATTTATTTCAACCTCTCTTTTAAAAGACTAAACTAAATGTAGGTGCCTGGAGCTCAACACATACGGTGCTTGTGTTCTCATGAAGCTTGACATTGGTTTGGTCAGAAAAGGAACCAACATTTTCCCCAACCAATAAAATGAGGATGTCAAATTAGATCTCCCAGGGCTGTTTTAGTTTTAAAGTTGTGAATTTGTTTCCTGCCTCAAAATTCTTAAGGTCAGGTAAGACGGAAACAATTCTATTTTAGAAAGTCTTTCTAATGTAATGTAATGTAAAATATATATTTTGACATTATGACATCATCAATCTGTATGTATAATCTTGTTTTAAAAGCCTATTTCCTTAGTCAAAAAAAAAATTCCCCAAGAACATCAAAATTAGGTACTCAGAATGGAATTATTTGGAATATGAAAAACTTAAAGTTATAACCTTATGGATTAAAAAATTACTGGTATATTAAATTGTGTTTACAACACTTCTCAGCCTTTTGGCTAAGATAAAGTGTAGCAACTTGTGTTTACATGGATGTTTGAGGACACAAGACAAGTCACTGTCTACATCAAGGTATGTGTGTATGAGGGGGGATGTTTAAGCTATGTCTGCACTGAAATGAGATTTGTACAACTTTAGAACAGAATTATAAGTTACTATTGTATAGTACTGATGAGGCGGCTTCAACAATTTTGTTTAGAAAATGGAAGTGAAAAGATGACGATTACTTTTCCATAAATTTGCATATGGCCCCATATATAATAGATATCCTTTTTCTACTTCCAGCCAGAGATACCGATATTTTAAAGGAAATGCACACAAAAATCACCCAAGTCATAAAACTAACCTCGTCAAAGTCAAGCACATGCCAAGTGCTCAAATGCTATTTCACCTTTATCAATTTTCCTTTCCTGGTAGCTTCGGCCTACACACCCTAACAGCATTGCCCATAGCAGGGGCTGTAAAGCTCCCCTCTAGCTCAGACTTCTCCGTCGGATTCATAAAACCAACCGCATTTATCTCTGTCTTCAAATCCCCCAATCCCATAATCTTGCTGGTTGTCAGCATTCTCTGGCGGAAGTCACTCCTATTTTCATCATGATGCCAAGAAGGCAATCTTCTGTCTCTTCAATCCTTCTCTCCTGGAACCCAGTCCCTTAGTTCAGATCTCTGTTTTGGGGGTCACACCTTTCAGTCCACATACATACTTTTGCCACAAGGAAGACACAAAATCACAGGCTCTTAAAGTGTTTTATAAAGTTATGAACCCTGCTGACAGGGCTGTGGGGCACAGAGAGATTCTCATGCCCTGCTGATGGAATTCCAAAGTGGCACCCCCTTTTTTTGTCAACATGCACCAAAGATCACCTCTTTGTTTACCTTTTGGGCTCTGAAAGTCACACCAAAGATACAAAACCAAAATCATTAAAACACTCATAAACAAGCCTTTCCACTGCCACAAGGTTCATGTGTAAATACTTGGGTTAGAAAGAATCCAGTGTCCACAGTAGGAGTCCACTTCAGATAACTTACATCTACATACCAGACCACTATTATTCCAAACGTCAAAGGCAAGGTGAAGTAACATACAGGTCAGGTGGCCTACAAAGTAATGAGAAATTTTGTGATCATTCACAAATGAAAAATTCATGGCTATCAAAGTTGATTTCCACTCCCAGCTAACCTGCAGCTGAACACAGCAAAAACCCATTGCCATTGAGTGTGCATCAACTCATGGGGACCCTCTGAACTGCTCCAAGGGTTTCTGAGACCCTGTCGATCTTTACGGAAGACAGCCTTGTCTTTCTCCCAAGGAGCGGGTTTGAAGACTCACTGGTCAGCTGAGCGCACGATGTTGAACTTACTACACAGCCGGGGCTTTTTCCTTAGTTGTTCAAGAAAAGCAAATAGAACCAATGAGTTATCTCACCCAACAATTAAAGCAGTTATTTTGGGAGGGGGAAATGCTGGCAAGGGTATAGAGAAACTGTAACTCTCATATACTGCTTGTGGGGTTGTAAAATGGCACAAGCACTGTGGAAAATAACACGGTTCTTCAGAAGTTAAAAAATGTAGAGATACCATATGATCCAGCCATCTCACAGAGGCCAAACTCGCTGTCACTGAGCCAAGGCCAACTCGTAGTGCGACCCTATCAGAGAACACTGTGGGAGTCCCCTGTGGGAGTAGAAAGCCCATCTTTCTCCATCCGAGCAGCTGGTTGTTTCAAACAGCTGGCTCTAAGGTTAGCAGCCCAGAGCATAACCATTATGCCACAAGGGGGCCTAGCAATCCTGCTTCTAGGTGCATTAAACTCATTGGCCTGAAGTTAATTGACTCAGAGACTTTAAAGGACAGGGCAGAAACTGCCCCAGAGGGTTTCCAAGACGAGGTCCATATGCTCTATAGAGGACATGACCTGGATATATGCATATCCCTGGTTATCGCAGCACTGTTCTCAATAGTAAGAAGATGGCAAGAACCTAAGTGCCCATCAATGGATGAGCTGGAGAAACAAACTGCTGGATATGCACCCAATGGAAGACTAGCTAAAAGAATAACAATGAATCCACAAAGCCTCTCGCAACATGGATGAAACTAGAGGACGTTATGCTGAGGGAAGTTAGGTCAACTACAAAAGGACAAGATTATCCTAGGCCATAGAAAAAGTCAACTAGATATTTTCAATTAGAAGGGGGAGAGGGGAGAAAATCTCGGGTAGTTACCAAAAATGGGAGAGGGAGGGAGAGAGGGAGAAAAATCATGAGCAACTCATTGTCACTGAGTTGAAGGCAACTGTAAGCAACTCTGCAGGACAGGGTAGAAGTGTCCCCGGTGAGAGCGGAAGTGCTTATAGAGTAGAAAGCCCCATCTTTCTCCCACGCTGGTGGTTTAGAACTGCCAGGGAAGGGAAGGCAAGGTACAATAAGGGAAAGTCAGCACAAGCCCCCCACCCCCACCCCCCGAGATGACACTGGGAAATACACAAGTGTAAGAGGAAATAATAAACAAACACTTCTTTAGAGAGAAGCAACCAGGCTCTTGAAAGTTTGTGAGCAGCCATCTACAACCTTTGGTCTCTTCCCATCCATAGCAAAGAAGAGTGAAGACAAAGACGCAAGGTCGCACTTAGTACAGAGGGCCAATGGACCCCAGCCTCCACGATAGCCTGGGACCAGAGGAACTAGAGAGTGCCCAGCTACCACCACCAACCCCTCTGACTGGAATTCACAACAGAGGAGCTGACACTGATAGAATTTAAACTCAATAAAAATAAAAGCAGCTGGAAAATAAATAAATAAAATAAGAGCAGCTGTAACTGGTCTGGTAGAGTCTGGTAGACCACTCGAGGCAATGGTCCTTGGAACCCATCAAATTTGGAGCCAAACCCAATCCTAGAAATCTAGTATCAGCCAAAGAAACACTTATCAAGAGAATAGTAACACGCTCTCTTTTTGAGATGCATGCTCCTTGGCCTTAGGAGATCAAAAGGGCAGCACTGGCCACAAAACAAAGTTGCAGCAGGAAAGACTAGGAAAGCAAATGGAAATGGGGACACCAGGGAGTCCATAAGTGGGAACAATGTTTTTACATAGAGGGGATCCCAACTAATGTCACAAACAAAATGTGCATAAAGTGGTGATTGGTAAATTTATTTGGCCAGCAAATTTTCACCCAAATCACAATAAAATAGTATATACTTTCACGCATATGTAGTGAACTGATGGAAAGATGAATATGAATATAGTGAAACATTAGTTATGAACAGGTAGATCACTATTTACATGACTTTTCAACTTTGTATTTGAAAGGTTTTAAAGTAATCTTTAAAAAACATAACAAGAACAACAAAATGCCAACTAAAGACAATTGCATTTAATCTACTGAAGCCAGAGGCAGTAATAGCTTTCAGGAAGCTAAAGTGCTCTCAGCACGTTAAACACCCCTACAGGCATAAAAGTGGCAAAACCCAGACTGCGGGAAAATTCTAGGAGGCAAATGATGTGGTTCATTCAATTGACAGAAGGGAAAAAAGAAACTGTAGATTGATGAGACTTTATTAATAGATTAACTAATTAGATTGATGAGACTTTATTAATAGATTAACTAAAAGCAATGATTGGACCTTGTTTGGAATTTTATTTTAAAATGGATTTTTTTCAGGACACTGAAGAAAATCTGACCATTAATTGGTATTTATATAGATAAGTCATCGTCCATCTTATATGGGATTTGCTGTTATGGTTTATGTGTCATGGTCTCCAAGACCACCCCCTGTTCAGTCCTAAGATTCACAAGCCTTGGCATTACAAGAGACACTTGAGATATCTACATTTTTTTTACAAAGATACAAGGAAAAATCAGCAAAGTACAGAGACCTGCTAGGTACAGGCTGTGCAGTCCAAAGGTAAGTCCAAATGAACAAGCTTCAGGAGTTTTTGCCCACAGGGTCACACAAGACAACTCTCTTGGTACCTCCAGCAATGGGAAAACACATGTGTGATGGTTTCTACAAAGGAAGTTCATTAGAGGTCACTCAAGGGGGTCTGGTCACAGAAGCAGTCAGTCTCTGCTTAGTATGAACAAAAATCCGGACTCCCAGATGCTCAGCATAAACCACATTGTTTGCACAAGCAGAAACTCTGCACTATTTCCTGTGTCAAATTTGGTTCCCTGAATACCATGTCTTCCTTTTCCTGACTGAAATCCTGGTTTCAAAGGAACACGGGGGTCTTGATGGCCCTTGTCAGCTAGTGAATGTTGAGCTCTAACTGCAAGGTAGAGGTTTCAAAGACACCTGCTGCTCTGAGACCTCCTGGAGCTGCTGCCTTCGAGGTGGGAAACCTGGGCAACGTGATATATGGACACTCTGATTCAGAACCAGGACCGGCAGTGGGTTTGGGTTCAACAGCACACATCTTCCAAAAGCTTCCTTAACAAAGTTCTCCTGGAAGACTTTGCCTGAGTGCTTACCTTTTCAAAAATAAACCTTAGTACTTTGCAGATACGCTTTTTTGGGGCGGGGGGGGGGGCATCACTGCCCTCTGGAGGAAGTGGGAGGCCCAGCCTTGCTCCAGGAGAGCTGCTGCTGGATTTGAACTGGCAACCCAGTGCAGTCCCACACTCAAACACTACGCCACCTGGGCTCAGCCCGCAGATACTGCTTTTTTTAAAAAAAATTCTTTTTATGAATTGAAGGTTGCGATAGTTCTATATTGAATAAGTCTACAGCCCCCATTCCTTCCAACAACAAATAATGTCTATCTCTCATTGTGGTAGTTCTCACACTATTTCAAGCCTCTGTGATCACTATATTTCATGGTCAGGGTATTTTGGAGGTCTGTGGTCTTTGCCATTCCTATTGTTAATTGTTGGGTCACCATGAGACATACCCACACAAAATGGGTTCCAAAGCCAACTAGACGCACTTGATTTCCACTCATGATTTACTGAGCGGTCAGTAATCTGACTGCCCCACCCACTAGCTCTTCCCCCACTCACCCCTCCTCTCCTCAGGGCCTCCTTATTCCCTAAGACAGGAAAATGAAGTGAAATCAGGTCCATTTCTAATCTGACACTCCCTTCTAAGTGTCCACATGAATGGATGAGTCCATTACCCAACTCCCACTTTAAATCAAAAGCTAGAAATGAGGGGCAATTTATGAGTCGAAAACTACTTTCTTTTTTGTTTTGGTGTTAAGTAGGGGAGGTGTGTAACTGCAGAGTTGGGTCCAAGCCTGGGCTGTTTTGCTAACAGCCAAGTGGTGCCTGCAAAGTAAAGGTTCTTGAAAGGAAATGAAGATTGTTACTCCAAGGGAGGACTGATAAGAAACCAGGGTGATAAGAAAGTGGAAACAGCTTGATTGCTGATAAGGAGAAAGTCTTTAGCGGTCTGGATGAAAGATCAAGCCTACAGCAACACTCCCTTAAGCCAAAGTTTCATTCAGAGCAAGGACCTAACTCTTCAATTCAATGAAGGCTGAAAGGAGGGATGAAGAAGGGAATGGAAAGAGAATGGAATTCTCCCACAAACTTTTGGAAGACCCTCACAAGACACCTGCTGCAGCTGTTGGGTGGCCTCGTTCTCACCCACAGTGACCCTGTGCAGGTGTACAAGGATGGGCACAATCCTGCTTCGCTCCTGCGCCATCCGCATGTCTGAGCCACCATGTCCATCCTCATTGAGGGCCTTCCTCTTTCTCACTGCCCCTCTCCCAAGGGCATGATACCATGTCCTTCTCCAGGGACTGGTCTCTCCTGACAACATGTGCAAAGTATGTGAGACGGCATCTCAGCAGCCATGTCTCCACGGAGCACTCTGGCTATCTACAACGTGGTTCCCTGAGTAAAAAGCCCACAGAGGAGACCCACTCTCTTCAGAAAAAAGATTCCTTCAAAATATCACTGCTCAATGACAATGCCCCTCGCCACCCAAGAGCTCCGCTGGCAGGGTACACTGGAAATGATGATTTCATGCTTGCTAACACAACACCCGCTCTGCAGACCGAGGAAACACCTTTTATAAGGTCATAGCTGTCATCGATGATGATTCTTCTCCGGGATCAAGGCAAAGTCAATGGAAAGCCCTTCTGGGAAGGATTTACTGTTCTAGATTCCATTAAGATGTAAGAAGGGCTTCAAAAAGCTAGGGGAAAATGGAGTTAAAAAAGAATGGAATTTTCCCATGAAGTTCCCTATTTTCTTTTGATCCGTAGTGTTCTGGAAATTCCATGACCTGCCTGGGACTCACCTCTTTGTCCTTTCTCTTGGATTGAGCACTGAGTGGACCTTTTCTTTCCCGAACTTTAATTCTGGAAAGATTTCTTCTATTTGCTGTTCTGCCTCTCTCTTCTACTCACTTATATGAAACAATCATTTTTGGCATACGTGGGGTCTCCTATTTTTTATTTTATTTTCTGTTCCTTTTTCTTTCTACTTTCTGGGATAGCCTGTCTCAACCGGAAACCCGTTCCATGTTTACAAACAAGACCTACTTGAGGTATACTATGTCAATACACGTTGGAAAGCATAGCACAGCTCGTGCAGTTAAAATATTGGCTTCATATAATTAAAGTTCTTAGTTGAATATAATAATCTATATCCAATGTTTTTGGAGAAAGATGTTCAAATGAGGCTGTGTCTTTTCTCTTCCTTTGGGTATCCTCAACCTAAATAGTAGTTGGGAACTTAGAATGCTAAGCAGAGCTAACAAAGAAAAGGTTCAAGATTATCTATTTTGTGTTTGAGAAACCAAATTCAACAACGCAACAACCTAATGGCTTAATTATGCCAGTACTGAGAGAACGGCAAATATAGGCAGCCACAATGCAGGATTCCCCCCACATCCATGAAATCTAGTGTAGAGTCTAAGATAATCCCTATAAATGAGTCTCATCACCAGGCTTCCTCCAATAGTTACACTGGAAAACTGGTGGCCTATGAAACCATAATGAAACATTTGGGGGACGTGTGGAAGCTTACACAATTTTAAAACTGATCCCCAGATACCCCACTGCACCCAAAAAGAACCAGGGCCCAGAAACAAAGGGATGCCTGTTTTACATACACACTGTGCTGAGAACAACCCTGTAACCTATGGAAGGACGAAACTGGCTCTTCCTCTTTCTCTGTATTACATGACCCGAAGTTCTTAGGTCATGGAAGTCAAGGTATTATGCTGATATAGGTGCACGAAGAGTTAGTCTGCTTAGTGACTCTGAGTTCTTTAAAGTTTAGATCTACTCTGTGGGGGTGAAGTCTGGATTGGGGGTCGTCACACGGTGGTTTCCTGGTGGGCTGCGAGCTGTGCCCGAGGTCAGCAGTTCCGACCCACCAGTCGCTGGGCTGAGAGACTTGCTGCGTCTGTCCAGAGTGAGCCTCAGAGCCCAAAGGCATGGCTAACTCCTGTGCTGGAGGCTTGCCATGGCTCAGCGCTGACTTCATGGCAGTTAGTCACATGCACACACACACAAGCACCTTCTATACACCTACGTATGCGCACTATACACATACCTATATGTATTTATCGAGATTCCACCCCACCTTTCTCAGTAACACACTCATTACTACAACAACTCTTGAGTAGTCTGTTACAGTTAACTTTCCAGATCTGTGGGCTTTTGATTGTCCACAAGTAATAGGCCAACTTGGCCAACTGGGAAAAAAACTGAAATTTGTAGGAGAAAACAGTCATTGAGAAAAGCCCAGAGTCAGATTTCAGGAAAACAGATTAGCACTATAAAAAGGTTGACGATAACATAGCAAAGCCATATTTATTTCTTAGGTGACTTGTAAACTATTAGTGATTCTCAAAGACTCAAATTGTACCGAGCAAAATATGACTGGGTAGGGTGGTGTTAGATGTTTAAATAAGGACAACATTCATCTGGAAACACGTTGTAGTGTAGTCCTTATCTTTAATGTCACACCACATGCAAAGAAAGCATTTCTGAATCTGATTAACATTCCATTTCACAAACATAAAACGCACCGACAATCAATAAAGATTAACTTAACCTAACAGGGCTCACCCTTTTACATTATGATATACAAATGAAGTCCATTTTTAGAATACATTCAAAATGGGGGAAACTTTTAATAATAGAGGGTATGGCTCCCACCAATTTTCTTAGTCCTCCAACTTAAACAGTGATCTGAGTGGCTTAAAGAAAAAAAGGAGGAAAGTGAAACTGAATAGGATTTGGAGTCTTGTGACAAACAAGTTCAAACAACAACAACAACAAAAAATAGAGGGTATGGCATAGCCATTTAAGTTTTAAAACACCAAAAAAAAACCAAAACATTTTTTAAACAAAAAGGGTTTTATACCTAAAAAGTCTAAGTATGATTTAGGAGTGCTTAACCAAAACAAGCTGGCTTTATTAATGAATATATAATAAGCAGGAAATTTTATTCTATTCTTGTTGTGGCAGTCATGTGCTTATGTTAATTTCATAATGGAGATGTAGGGGTGGAATCTAGCTTGTTGATCTGGAGATAGCCACTGAGTAGCCCATGAAGTCTCCATGTGGGGATGGCTTTCTCCTGAGACTTCTGGGAAATCTCGCGATATTTCCCTTGTGTAGATTGGAAGCTGTATCTTCCCAGTTGTTGGGAGTTAGTCTCAGAGACAATGAACTGCGGACAAGACAACATGGCAGTGTCCGTGGAGGAGTCGGAGGAGAAGCCACACGGCCTTACCTTGATGGAACCAGACCTCTAAAGCTGGAGAAGCCACGTGGAGACCCCTGCCAGTGCTGAGTTGCTTCTACCACCACTGGATGCTGTTGATGGACCCTGAGCCCTGGGAGCAAGGAGCCGTGGGGAGACCCCTGCCAGCGCCAGGACTCTGCACCCACTGGTCTGTGACATCGTGAGTCGGAAGGGGACTTTATTGACTGATATCAGGCATATGGGCTAATATCGGACTTAATGACTTTGGGCTGGACTGGGTTGGGATGCTTTCTCAGTGTTGCATTCCTCTCAGATAGAAACCTTTCCTTTATATCCATATGGCAGTAACAGCCAAGCAGCAGTGGGGCCAACTGATGTGCACTCGCCTCTCTTATTCTTTCCTCCTTCAAAGTCCAGAAAGCGTGACAGCTGACATGGTTCAACATGCTAGAGACGTTTACAGAAGTAGACCCTGCTATCAGTTCATTTGTAAAAATCAGCTGTGTTCAACTACTGTTGGTCTAAGAATAGAACTTGACCTTATGCAGAACTGGCAATTTAGTGTAGTCATAATTATGGCTACACACAAAAGCACTCACCGGACCAGCAGAAAACAGCTGGAATCACCTAAAAGAAGACTTGAAGCAAGGACAAAGCTATTCTAAGCTAGTCAGCAGAAGAGCTTTTAATAGGCGTTTCCCTTAAGATGGGAGAAAGACAGGCATTCTACTCCTACAAAGAGTCAAAGAGTCACAGCAGGGGACGACGTGGAGAGAAAGGGGGAACGGAGCACAATGATTGACATAGGAGGACCCCCTCCCAGGGGGACAAACAACAGAAAAGTGGATGAACGGAGACAGTGGTCAGTGTAAGACATAAAAAAAAAGTTATAAATTATTGGGGGGAGGGGGCGAGGAGTGGGCTGATATCAAAGGGCTTAAGTAGAAAGAAAATGTTTTGAAAATGAAACATGAACAAATGTGCTTGATGAATGGATTGTGATAAAAATTGTACAAGCTCCCAATAAAATTATTTTTGGGGGGAGGGGCATCACTGTCCTCTAGTGGGAGTAGGAGGTGCAGTCTTGCTCCTGGAGCTGCTGCTGGATTTGAACCGCCAACCCAGTGGGCCGCAGTCCCACACACAACCACTACGCCACTGGGGCTCAGCCCCTAAAATGATTAAAAAAAAAAAAAAGCTATAATCACAGAAACACACAGGGGTACTTGTACCTTTTCTTTTGGGTCACTGTGAGTCTGTAACAACTTTAATGACACTCAGTTTGGGGGTTTTGTTTAAATATAAGGAACCCTGCTGCCCCATAGCAGGTTACGAACCGAAATGCTAACCATGAAGTCAGCCACACCACCAGCCACTCCACAAGACACAGAGGACGTGATCTGCTCCCGTGAAGAGGAGCAGTCTGGGAAAGCCAGAGAGGAAAGTTTTACTCTGCCTTGTAAGGTCAGCGAGTCAGAATGGACTGATTGCAGCGGGTTTTGGAAGCCTGAGATTACCCCACTTCCCCAGCCCCAGTCTGAAAGTGCCGCTGTGACGTTTCCATTCAGCCTCAGTCCCATGGTAAGGCCCAGACACTGCACTGAAAAAACAACAGGTTGCCTGTCTGATTTACACACTTTTTCAATACTAATGAATTATGAGTCCTTTCTACACACATCAAAAAATGCATGGAACTTATGGGCAATTAAACTAGCGAAAACAAATATTTTAAAATTATATCAACAACTCCACATGTTTCATGTGGACATGTGTTCATGTCTAAATGTAACGCTTGTGTCTTTAAACAAACCATTTTGCAAATAAGTGGGTAAGTTAAAAAAAATGCTGAAAATAAATGCTGTAAAATCATCGAACCCTTCATTAAACACAAATGTAAGCTATCATTTCTCAACAGATTGTCCATCAAATCAGTCTCTTCTGAAAGCAGTTTTGATTTCCCTAGCTCTTCCCCAGAGAATTCTGCATTCTTCAATTTACACATTAAAACAGCAGTTTGGGGATACAAAAGGGAATCAAATCATGCCCCGCCCTGCTCCCTCCCCCCTACCAATGTTCTTTCCCTTTAGGGAACAAGAAGTCAGCAGGGGCAAGATCAGATGGGGCGGGAGGGTGGACAGGTAAAGTTTTCCCATGAAAATTCTCACAGGTCAGCTACCTTCCAAGAATAAGTAAGCGCAATGTCATGAAGAAAAAACTTCCCTGGCCTTTTCCTTACTGATAAGAGTTTTCAATTTGCTTGAAGCTTGACTCTATTAAGCTCATGATTGTTGAGAAAAACCTTCCAAGGATTGATTCCCCCTGGGAATCCCTCACACAGAGCCTCATCTTTCTGAGCTGGCCTCTGCCTTTAATGGACTGGCCCAGCAGATCCCCTCCAAAGCCACTGCAGGGTGATAAAGCCATGCCTCAACCCCAGGTATAATTTATAAAGTCATCTTCAGTAGCTTTTCTTGGGGGGGGGGGGGGCATCACTGCCCTGGTGGGAGTAGGAAGCCCACCCTTACTCCTGGAGAGCTGCTGCTGGATTTGAACCGCCAACCCTGTGGGCCGCAGTCCCAAACACAACCACTATGCCACCGGGGCTCAGCCCATTTCTTCATTAATTGTGTTTTTACTTAAAAGGCAGGTGGAAAGATGAGCTCTTTGAGAGCCAGCTGATGTTCTGGCCAGGTCTTCAGCACCTGTGAAGCATGAGGCTTTCTGGAGACAAGGCATTAGCTTAAAGGGCCCAACGTCGGAAGATCACAGTTTCAGTAGCTACTTCCATGGTATTCACTGGTGTGCTCCCACCAGTTTTGGGACTCACATATTTCAATATGTTTTAATATGTTTTGTTTAGGATAAACTCTGGCATGTCAGAACTGCACCCAAGTACTTTGACTCGTCTCTGTAAACAGACGATAGCTTGTCTTAAAATAAGCTGTAATACTACAGAAAAGCTGCATGCGTGCCCTTTTCTAAATCTGGGTCTCCCACATTGGGCAAACTCCCTCCCCTCTCTGGACCCCACCCTTGTCTCCACTTTAAATGTAAAGAAGTAGCCAGATTTCATTGGTTGTTGATGAAGATTTCAGGGGCTAAGCCAGCTGCAGTATTGGGAAGAGTCCTTGGCACAGAGCGAGTGTGATTTTAATAAGAGAGTTTCTGGATTAAGTAATGACACTTTGAAGAGGCTATTCTGGCACAATTGAGTTGTTAAAAGTGCTATCTAAAGTGCGTGTCTGTCAGCCAAAAGATTGCCTGGACCTCATCGGCTGCTCCACACAAAAAAGATGAGGCAATCCCTGTCTGTGAGGATCCCAGCCCTGGAAACCCTGCAGGGCAGTGGCTGTCCGCCTAGGGGTCGAGACCCTTTCACAGGGGTCACCTGAGACCGTGGGAAAACACAAAGATTTCACAGTATTTAATTACATGTTTTGCGATTAATCACCATGCTTTAATTATGCTCAATTTGTAACAATGAAAGTACATTCTGCATATCAGGTGTTTACATTACAGTTCATAACTGTAACAAAATTACAGCTATGAAGTAGCAACAAAAATAATTGTAAGGGAAGGGGGGAAATATGGGGAGGTGGTACTGGGGCCCTATGTAGAAGGAAGATGTTTCGAGAATGACTGCAACAAATGTGCAAATGTGGTCTGCACACAATTGTATGCACATATATGTATTGATCATGATAGGGGTTGTATGAGCCCCCAATACATTTTTTTAAAGGTTATAGCGAGGGCTTAAGAAAAATGTTTTGGAAATGATGACCACATATGTACAAATATGCTTGATACAACTGATGTATGAAATGTTATGAGCTGAAAGAGCCCCCAATAAAATGACTTTCAGGAAATTATGGGGTACTCCATGACATGAGGACCTGTAGGAAAGGGAGGTTGAGAACCACTGCTCTAGAAGTCACTCCGCCTCTTCCCACAGGGGCCCTCAATGGCAGTGATGGGGTAGGACCATCATTTGCTGACAAATCTGAAGAACAGTTTGTAGCTGAAGGTCGCCTTCCTAGTCTTAAATGTGAATACCACAGACCACACAGACAGTACTTTGTTCACTTGAAATGCCATACAGAAATAGCTCTACCAGTTTCATGTGATTTCCTCCCTTTACATACATGCTCCCTTGTTCAAGCAACCAGTACTTCCTGACCTTTCTCCTTACAGAAATCAGGTAAACTGAATAGATCATAACTTGGATGTTGGAGGACTCAGTTTAATCTGAGAACGAGGCTCCAACGCACCTTCAGGAAGCCTGTCTTAGAGGGGCAGACTAGCTCTAAGAGGGGAGGTCACAGAACGAATGGTCACAGAGCACTCCTTGGCCCCCACAGGATAAATTCCCCACAAATACCCTCTGGTCCTCACTTTCCAAACACAGTGACTGGGTCGAGAAAGCCTGCACCATGGAGAAAATCAAAACCAAACCCAACTCTTTGCCCTGAGTCGGTTCTGACTCATCGTGAGCCTGCCCGACAGAGGGGAAGTGCCCCTGTGGGGCTCTGAGACAGCACAGCTGGGAGTAGACAGCGTCATCCGCCTCCTCTGGAGCAGCTGGTAGCTTCAAACTACCGACCTTGCAGTTAATAGCTCAACCGGCAACCATTAGAGCACGAAGACTCCTCACAGTAGAGAAGGGTTTCTCAATTACTTGAGGTCATCTGGAGATGACCTCAGATGGTGGAGTGGTTAATAGGCTCGGCAACCAACTCCAGGGCTGGACTTGCCGGGTGGCATCTGCCCTGAGGCTGCCTTGAAAGGAAGTTCTCTCCCAGGACTTCCCAATCCCTCACCCTGGAAAACTCTAAGGAACACACAGAAAGTAGTCAGGAGTTGGATGGCAACTGGCTTTTACAAGTTTCCATGTCATTTAGCTGAGTGAAACCAAATTCTTTTTACAAAAGGCCTAGAGCCTTAAAAGCTTTGTCTAGATGGGGACAAAACAGAAAAACCATCAAGTCAGTCTGTCTGGACCAGTGGTTCTCAACTTCCTATTGCTGTGACCCTTTCATA
>PVJH01008262.1:22549-86716 GCA_004026705.1 Nesogale talazaci
ACCCCCCGTGAAAAGGGTCATGATGCCTAGTTGAGAACTGCTGGTCTAGACAGATGCTAAAATGAGGCATTCCTGTCATCGGTGGCCTCTCACAAACTAGACTTTATTTAAAGAGTCATAGCATTCCCTCCAGTCCTGCAGGCGCGAGTCTCCTGGAGCACGCAAACAAGACACTGGAGATTATCCACCAAGGAGAGAGGTTCTTTCTCACTCCTGCTGCCCAGGAGAACCACTCGGGGAACTGCTGAAAACACTCGTGTCTGAGAGTGTTCCGACATCAATCACACCGGAAGTTTTAGGGCGAAGGGCCAGGTGCTAATACATCTTAAAGCTTCCCAAATGACTGATGTGTTATAAAGGGTTGAGAACCTCTAATCTAAGTAATTAAAACGAATCTAAACCAAGTCCCCAGTGAGCAGTCATTACTTAATACAAAACCAGGTGAGGATTTCTGGGTCTGCTGCAGCAGCCAAGTGATGGGCAGGAATGGAAGTGGGGGGGGGGCAGGGAGGGGAGAGGGGAGGACGGGAATACTGGAGAACACCAAAATCACTGTCCTGACTCACAGCAACACCCTCTGGGTTTCCAAGACAGCAACTGTTTACGGGAGTAGAACTGTCAACTATGCAGAGTGCAGCCCAACTCTGTCATTACTATACCACCACCAGGGGAGGGTAGGTGCTAACAAATCCTGCATATAATGACAAACCAATCGTTCGATCCCAGGCACAATCTGAAATGAGCATTTAGGTCATAACACACCACATGTAGGAGACCGGCGGGGCTTTCTAAGCCCGTGAAGGCTCATGCAGACTCAGAAACCCACGGGGCCAGTTCCGCTTAGTCCTGCAGGGTCACTTTAAGTTGGCGTGAACTGCATGGCAGTGGGCTGGGTTTGGTACACGCTATATAAGTAACAGTTGCTTTCTGTTGACAATCAATGTGTAGGCTAACTGTTGGCAGAGGTACTTCATCCAGGCTGGGCAGCAATGCTGTCTACTGGCGAACTCTTGGCCTCTAAACCCAGCCCATTAAATGAATCTGACACCTGTGGCAAAGTAAGTAAGTAAGCCTTGATCCTCTCACCTGAAGGTTCATAGAACATTAGAATCATTGTAAGGAATTACATGGGAATCTATGTAAACTAGTTCAGAATCCTATATCAAATGCCATACACTGTGTCATAGGTGGATTACCTACTAGAAACTAGGGAAGTGGCTGTCCTGCCCCAGGACTCTCTCCTTCCCTTAAGTTGAAGTCAGGCTCTCCATCAGCAATAGCAGCAGTGTCTCTACTCTTTGTGAATTGAGATAGATATTTAGGGCCCTTTAATTGTTTATCTTATAAGACTTTTTTTTTTTTTTTTTTTTGGGCATCACTGCCCTCCGGTGGGAATGGGAGGCCCAACTTTGCTCCTGGAGAGCTGCTGCTGGATTTGAACCGCCAAGCCAGTGGGCCACAGTCCTGCACTCAACCACTATGCCACCGGGGCTCAGCTTTTTAAGATTTTCTACAGGTTAGGAACAGAATGCTATAAACACTCAGTGGGGATCACTAACGGAAATAAACACAACATTTAGATAGCTATAAAAAGTGTACACGACAAGCTTATGAAAATAAAGGAATATTTAATGTTCTCTCATTTTCTCTTTAATCAGTCACTTGGTGATGTACAATTGCCTACCTACACCACCCTCTCCTGTGCCTGCTTCTTAATCTCACCTGACCATTCCATTCGTTTTCTAAAATTGCTCGTATTATCATTCAAGATGTGAGGGACTGAAATTCCTTTCTTTTAATGTTTTTATTAAAAGATCATTTTATTGGAGACTCATATAACTCTTATTACAATCCATACTTCAATTTTATCAGGCATATTTGGACATGTTACCATCATTCTTTTCTACACATTTACTTTCTATTGAGCCCTTGGTATCAGTATCAGCTCCTTGTAGTATCTCCTCCCCCGCCCCCAACCCCATGAATTTTTTTAATATGGTCCTCCTCCTCCTGTGTCTACAGCTCCCACCAAATGATTGGGTGGGATCCATGTGAACAGGGTGTGTGGAACACTAAGACAGGGCCCAGGTCAGTTTTAGTCGCTATTCCCGCCTATATACACAAGAGCCATCGCAGACGCAGGAACAGAGTTCCCAGGACCATCAAGGAAGAGCCACCAGTACAGCACATTTGAAACCTCCAAAATGGCAGGGGCAGCAGAGGCTGCCAGGCAGATATCAAGGCCAGGAGACAGTGAAACAGCAGAGGAACAACGATGAGACTGAGGCAGGGCAGTAGGACAGCTGCTTGGTGAACGGAGTGAGTGTCGGAAAGTTGAAGAACAGAGAGACTTACTTGGCTGCTGGCCAAGGAGAGGTGTTGCTGTGGGCCAAGGACTGGATCCTTTTTTTGGGATCCTAGTCTCTTCCCTAAGAAACGTTATCTGTGAATTCTGGGTTGCCATGCCACGCCTATGGAACCCAGGTGTGGAGGAAAATGGCAGAGGGGCAACAGTTGAAGTCAGAATGGGTAAGAGAAGGGCGGGGGGAGGGCAGAAGCCCGCCTGACCTCTGTCTTGGTGCAGTCAGTCTGGGATGGGGTGGAGATGCAGCCTTTCTCCTTACTGAAGGCAGAGGAGGTCAAGTATATGTAGTCTTCGCCCCAGTATTTGAGACTTTGGGGGAAAGAGATGCCCCACCTCATTGGCAGACTGTGAATGCCCACTAAAGAGGTGCTTACAAGAGCTTTGATGACTCCAGGGGCATCAGAAAATTAAATCTATGGAATCTAAATTTAACATTCTTTCTGTTCATCTTTTTCCATCACCATGAACTAGTTGACTGGGATCTAAAACTACAAGGGACTTGCCACGACAAGAGTGACACGAATGAGTAGAATAGAAATAATAGCCCTTGGGCAAACAGAGATGATCCCACTTTGCACCAGCTGGTTTGAGGTCGATTAACCCCATTCCCATTCCCTTCTATTATCTGAGGTAATCCACAAGGTGTAAATCCTAAGACTGACACAAGTGGCAAGGGGAGAGAGAAAACTGCAAACCAAATTCCTTCATTAGAAGCTTTAAAAAAAAACAGGCCCAAAGGAGGGTGTGTGTGTGCCAACAAACCCAGGGATAATGGAAAATTAAGTGATCTATAATTGATGGCAAGGAGACTCAGTCAAGAGGAATTGCCAAAACTTGAATGAAGGCTGAACATGATAGTGGGATAGGAAGTAAAAGGAAATAGAGGAAAGTGGAAGGCAAAGGACATTTATAAATGCAGGCATGTATAGAAGTAAATACATTTAAATAAATGACAAGGGAATAGATCTATGTACATATATTTATGAAGTATTATGGTAGATGGGCACTGGGTCTCCACTCAAGTACTCTCTCAATGCTGAGAACAATTTGTTCTACTAACAAAGAATTATGTGATGCTCACCTTCCCTGACACAATTGCTATAGACAAATTAGGTGCAAAAGCAATTGTGGTGTAGAAAACTGATGGTGCCTGGCTACCAAAAGATATAGCATCTGAAGTCTTAAAAGCTTGAAGATAGACAAGTATCTATCTAACTGAGGAGCAACAAAGTCCACATGGAAAAAGCACACCATCCTGTGTGATCATGAGGTGTCCATGGGATCAGGGAACAGGCATCAAAGACCGCCCCCTCCCCCCCAAACAAACAAAAAGCATATCAATGGGAATGAAAAGGAGGGCAGAGTGGGGACCCAAAGCCCTTCAGTAGTCAATTGGACACACCCTCCCTGTCAGAAGGGCCACAAGGAAGAGAAGAGTCAGTCAAGATACAGTACAGCACCAACAAAACACACAGCCTTTCTCTAGTTCTTTAATTCTTCCCCACCCCCTCACTACCATGACCCTAATTCCATCTTACAATTCTGGCTGGAGCAGAACATGTATACTGGTACAGAGAAAAGCTTGCAAACACAGGAAATCCAGGACAGATACCACAGTAGTAAAAAGATCATGGTTGTCAGGATTCAAGAGAAGAGAAAAACAAGATTCTTTTAAAAGGGCATTTTTTTTTGTTTTTTTTGGCATCACTGCCCTCTGGTGGTGGGAGTAGGAGGCCCAGCCTTTGCTCCGTGGAGCTGGAATTGAACCTCCATCCCAGTGGGCCACAGTCCGGCCACAACCACTCCGCCACCGGGGCTCAGCCCTAAAAGGGCATTTAAGGGAGCTACACTACCTTGTGCAAGCTATTTTATTTATTTATTTAAAAATATTGGGGGCTCGTACAACTCTCATCACAATCCAAACATCCATCCACGATGCCAAGCACATTTGTATATTTGTTGCCATCCTAATTCTCAAAACATTTGCTTTCTACTTGAGCCCTTAGTATCAGCTCATCTTCCCCCTGCCTCTCCCACCCTCCCTCCCTCATGAACTCATGACAATTTATAAATTATTGCTATTTTTTCATATCTTACACTAACCAATGTCTCCCTTCACCACCTTTATGCTGTCTATCCCCCAGTGAGGAAGTTATATGCAAATCACTGGGATCAATTCCCCCATTCTCTCCCACCTTCCCCTCTCCCTCCTGGTATAAGTACTCTCATTATTGGTCCTGAAGGGTTTATCTGTCCTGGATTCCTTGTGTTTCCAGCTCTTAATCCAAACCAGTGTACATCCTCTGGTCCAGTCCTATTTGTAAGGTAGAATTGGGGTCATGAAAGTGTGGTGAGGGGAAGCATTAAAGAACTAGAGAGGGCTGAGCCCCAGTGGCATAGTGGTTGTGGGCGGGACTGCAGCCTACTGCGTTGAAGGTTCAAATCCAGCAGCAGCTCTTCAGGAGCAAGGCTGAGCCTCCTACTCCCACCACCAGGGCAGTGATGCCAAAAAAAAGAAAAAAAGAAAAATAAAGAACTAGAGAGAAAATAAATTAAAATTTTAAAAAAGGACTAGAGGAAACTTGTATGTTTCATTATTGCTTCACTGCACCCTGACTGGCTCATCTCTTCCCCGAGGCTCTTCTGTAATGTAAGGGGTTGTCCATTGTCTACAGATGGACTTTGGGTCTTCATTCCAAACCACCCCTCACTCACAATGATATAATTTTTTGTTCTTTGATGCCTGGTAACTGGTCCTATTGACACCTCGTGATCACACTTCCATGTGGTTCTTCCATGTGGGCCTTGTTGCTTCTCAGCTAGTTAGCTGCTTCTCTACAAACTTTTAAGATGCCAGATGCTATATCCTTTGATAGTCGGGCACCATCAGCTTTCTTCACCGCACTTGCCCATGCATGTGCTTTGTCTTCAGCGATCATGTTGGGGAGGTGAGCACCAGAGAATGCCAGTTTAATAGAACCAAGTGTTGTTACATTGAGGGAGTACCTGAGTAGAGACCCAAAGTCCATCCACTACCTTAATACCAAGCCCATAAATATATGTACATGGATTTATTTCCCCATTGTCATATAAAAATATATTTACATATGCACATCACTGTATTTAGACCTCCACAAATTGTTCTTTACTTTCTTTTACTTTCCTCTTGTCCCACTATCATGGTCAGCCTTCACTTGGGTTGTGCAAGTTATTTTAAATGGTAGGTACATGATATGCATTTGTCCAGGCCACAGAATCGTATTTTTAAAAATGAGCCCTAGTAGTAACTATGTTGTTGCAAGGTGAACATCATTCCAAGCACCACCCTCACAACTGTTCTCATGTGTGAGTCTTTAATGCAGCCACTGCCAATCCTCTTCAGTTACTTGATATAAATACGAATATTGGCTCAACATTTGCTAACAAATCTAGCGCACAAATACTAGCTACTAACAGGAGACACAGAGAGGACTGAACATGTGAGTTGTGTAATTGATTCAATTTCTGTACACCTAAAACTTACATAATTTTTCCCTAAAAATTATAGTGTGTTTTTTAAATAAAATGCCACCTATATTCGAGAAACAGCTGTAAAATCCTCACACTGAAACATCTTAAGCAAACCTCTTCACAAGTTTGCTTTTCGTGAATTTACAAAGTAATCACCTGGAATTTAGGAGAGAAAGAGGTACCAATGAAGATACAAACTGTAAAGCCTTTACCCTTGGTTCTCATTTACATGTGAAATAAGTATGCTACATTTGTTTCTACGCTGCATTTTATACTGTCTCTTCTTAGGACTCTGGTAGTGTAGCTGGTACCCACTGGGTTGCTAACCTCCAGGCCCACAGCTCAAACCAAGCTGTAGCAGAAGGACAGGGCTTTCTGCTATTGTAAGATTTCCAGTCTCTGAACCCCTAAAGTGAAGTTCTAACTCTGCCATGTAGGTTCGCCTCCAGTCAGAATACACTTGATGGCAGTGGGATCAATGTGTCTTATTTGGCAGATTTGCTTTTTGAAATTCTTTTACCTAATAAGAAATAGCACAAATTTGCAATACCTATCATTCTTCATGATTAGATCATTTCTCTTTTTTCCTCAATTGTACTTTGAAGTGGGGAGTAAAGATACAAATGAATACCCGTATGTCTTGGTCTGATTCAACAAGTCATGTCCTGATTGCTGGAGCCTAGGCCTGGTTAGTACCTCCTGCCTTTGCTACATGACAACCTGTTCACAGCTACACTCAGAGGCTGGGTGTTTTGGCAATGCGGAGGCTTGTGAAGGAGCCATTCCTATCAGTTTACTCACCGCAGGAAAGGAAACGTTAGTTTGTGGAAGGAAATAGCCCTATGTAATCACTATCACTAATGGAATGGGATTAAAAAAAACCACATTGCCATCAAGGTCAGTGCCAACTCACAGGGACATTATAGGACAGGGGCAACTGTCGCTTCTCTGCCTTTTGGGTAAGATCAAGTTCAGGACAGAAGAGCGCTGCCCCCTGTGAGTTTCCGAGACTAACCCTTTTTATGACAGTGTAGCCAACCATAAATACGTTAAGAGATGGGTTAGTTAAAGTCTGATGATAAGGCATCTTTGAGAAGACTGTCTTAGAAATAAATCTAAACTGAAATGAGGTTTTAACATTAAACTTAACCTCTTATGTCTAAATGTACAGAAAAATTGTCAAGCACACCGTTCCCTTTCGCGGCCCCCACCGTTTTCCCTGCTGACATCAACGTGATGATGACAGACAGCTCTCAAGTCTGCCTCATGGACAAGGAGGGGGGATTTGCTTGCCACTCAGCCTGTTTCTGTTCCAGACTCCCTGGATGCCACAAGCGGAGCAGTGCTAATCATCAGCTGGCAAGGGCAACCCGCTGCTATCCTACCATATTTTCCAAAGGCAGTTCAGCTAGTGTTATGTACTTGAGCAGCACGCCCAACTCAGGCTCCAGAGCTAGCCCTGGCGGATGTTTTTACAAGTCCCACGAACAACGGAAACTTAGGAAGTGTGCATACACCTTCTTACCCCGTATTTCCACACCTATATTTTGTGTTGGTGTGAAATGGTACCGGCTTTTTGGCCAGAATCAGGTCTGAAGTAGTAGGATTTTTCCTAGTTGTTTTGTGCATTCTCCAAGACAGGAGGCTCAATAAGGGAATCAAGCACCTGCTCTTCTGCTGACCAATAAACCAATACCTGAAAAGCCCCACCACTATGACATCTTGCCTCTTTTGCCACAGCACTCAGAAACCCAAAAGATGTTTACTTGTTGATACACTAACTTCAACCTATCACCGCATCCATTTGACTAATATTGCCAGTCTCAGTCAATCCCAGAGCTTAATCATTTCAGCTGTTGGTTTTCTTGAACGACCTCCTATTATGGTCCAAAGCCGCCCCCCAATGGCTAACTTGCATTAAGCAGGTTTGGCCCAAGTGTGAGAAGATCAGGAAAGTACAGACAACAGATATTTACTATTGATCTCTTTCCCAGGTCTGCTGGAAAGAAGTTGCTAGCACAGTCTTTAATATCATTTTGGGTTAAGAAACCATACCACTGTTCTAGGACCTTGCAACTTAGTACTCGTTAATGATTCAGAAGTATACTTTCCATAAATACTAAGGTATCATTTGAGTGATGGCTTAAGTTTATTTAGCATCATAAATAATAAATCTGTCCCAATAGTAACTTTCATAGGCAGAGTTTGAAAATGGATAAAAAACTGGTCATTATAAATAAGAAAATGCTAATTCAGTATAAAAATCTAGACCTTTGACATAAGGTTTTCATATTTCCATTCTAACATTTTAAAGTCTACTTCACAGGAAAGAGGGGGAATTGAGGTGTGACTGCTAAGGGGCCTGGGGTTTCCTATGGAAGAGGGAATAAAAATGTTCTAGTTTTGTGGTGATGTTTGCACAACCCTGTGAATACACTAAAAAGCACCCAAGGTTCAGACTGTATAAAGGGCTAAATTGTGAATCAGGATATGAATTATATCTCTATGACAACATGTTAAGTAATCTTCAACTTCAATCTAACGGCTTTTGAACTACAGGGTTGTATCCCTCTCTAAAATACTGATCAAATCTAACAGAGGAAGCGACATATTGGAACTTTGTATCAGAAATGTATCTAGGTCTAGGCTCTAGACCACGAACCATTTAGGAGCGAGAGGTTCAGAGGGCAGTGTTAAGGAGTTCTCATTCAGTAGATGGCAACCACCAGCAAACAGGTACAAAACACACAAACGCATCAGATTGAGTACGATTCCCAAATGATTTCTTTTGAGAAACAGGTACTTGAAAACGATACTGAAATGGACGGCTTTGCTGCTACAAACACAACCATGGACGGCGTCCTCAATAGCATGAGCACTTACTCATCATACTCGATATGATAAATAACGTCTTCCTCAGCGGCAACAGAGTTTGAATGAGATGTAGAGGGCGCACTGTCCAATGCATTGGCCTTCTCTTTGGAACTGTGATTTACATGTCCATGAGTCCTTTTATAAGAACTGCCGTTCTTCAGTGGGGCTTTGCCACGCGAATGTCCATTAGAAGCTCTAGTGACACTACGTATATGTGCTTCAAACCAAGCACCCAGGCCGACATCTCTGGCATCCACCAATTCATTTACCTAAAAAAAGTTTAAAATTAGTCAAGGAAGCTGAATTGCATCAATTGCTTCATCAAGAACCTTAATATTACTCAAGTTACTTGAGAGTTATCATGGTAAGTCATATTTGTAATTACGTTTAAAATGATTTAAAAGATTAGCTCAAAATGTTTTTTCCAGGATTTTATGATCTTATATCTGCTTTCTTAGTAATGTAAAAATTATTTTTCTTCCCAATGTCCACCAAAGAAATCATATTCTTTACTCTTTACCCAGACCTGCACTTGACTTTGACATTGCATTCTAGTATATTCAAGAATCATTCTGGCACATTATCCAGTAAAACTGTCGCTACGGAAACGCCAGAACTTTAAACTACTGTGAGTGTAATTTGTCCCATCAATATTTTCACAATCCTAAAATAATCTGCACTGCCACAAGAAAGCTTGAAAATGAGGGAGCTTTGCATAAAAGCCAGTTAGCAACTCATTTGCAAACATCTCTTTACAAGGCTGCGCCCTGGTGGCCTAGTGGTTGTGTGCGGGACTGCAGCCTATGGATTGGCGGTTCAGGTCTAGCAGCGGCTCTCTAGGATCAAGGTTGGGCTTCCTACTCCCACCAGGGCGTCATCACACACACACACACACACACACACACACACACACACACACAAATCTGTTTACTACCTCAAAGAAGAAAAATAAAACAAAAAAAGTATGCTGCCACCTAAACCTACTTTAACTTCGCAAAACTACAAGGGGGTGAAAGGCAGAGACAGTGTTACCAAAGGATACACACTCGGAGACAATTCTGTGGAAGATCCCGATCACAGCCATGCAATCAGACTAAAGGAAAAACTCAGGATTAGGTCACAGGTAAGCTGAGGAATGGTGACGAAGAAAACAACACAACAAATCCGTCTTCAAAGAAATATAACCAGGATGTTCCCCACAAGCAAGAATGGCGAGATTTTTGTCTCAGACTGGGACCAGAAGACACTAGGCCCTGGAAAAGGGCAGCAGGCTTGGTAAACCGAGGGTCCATGGAAAAGAGGAAGCCACTCAATGAGTCGGACTGAGCCAAGGCTGCCAGCAAGTGTGAGGCTGGTGCACTGGCACAGCATTGTGCCAGCTGTGTCAGTTGAACTGGGGCTGGGGGGTGTCAGTGTACATCAGAATCAGCTTAGCACCTAATAACAAGAAATGGAAGCAGATAAAAATAATCCCTTTTGTCCTTTTTTATTTTATTTTATTTTATTTTGGTTTTTTGGGCATCACTGCCCTCAGGTGGTGGGAGTAGGAGGTCACCTTTTTTCCTTTTTTAAATGGGAACATAGTGCTCAAAAAGTTCAAGACTCGGGCTGAGCCCCGGTGGCATAGTGGTTGTGTGCGGGACTGCAGCCCACTGGGATAGAGGTTCGATTCCAGCTCCACGGAGCAAAGGCTGGGCCTCCTACTCCCACCACCTGAGGGCAGTGATGCCCAAACAACAAAAAAAAAAGAGAGCTCTAGGGCTGAGCCCCGGTGGCATAGTGGTTGTGCGCGGGTCTGCGGCCCACTGGGACGGAGGTTCAATTCCAGCAGTGGGGCTGGGCCTCCTACTCCCACCACCGGAGAGCAGTGATGCCCCCCCCCCCAAAAAAAAAAAGTTCAAGACTCTTCTAAGAGCAGAGACTAATGGCATCCCTTTAATTGTTTGATTCAAGGTTCTCAGAAGGAGAAAGGGAATCACCCCTACAAGATAACCATCAAACCAGGCTACCTCTTCCCTGAACACGCAGGGCCGTCCTTGAATTCCAGCACACAGGGACCTTACAGAACTCGGCGACGTTGTGGTGAGGAGTTGGGCTGCTAACTGTAAGGTGAGCAATTTGAACTCACAAGCTGATTCTGGGAGGAAAAACGGGGCTTTCTCCTCCCATAATGGGTGTCTGAGAGAGTCCGAAACTCACACTCACAGGGGGCAGTTCCACCTTCTCCTATAGGGTCACTGTGAGTGAATGGCATCATGGTAGTGACTTTGGTTTTAATGACATTATAAAGACAGCATAATATACCACTGTGGGTTTCAAAAGCTGAAAATCTTTGACCATCAGAGCCGAAAGTCTCCTCCCTTGAAGCAGTCTATGTCAAAGTGCTGAGGATATGGCTAGTGGCTCAACTTGTTAGCCATTATGTAAACAAAGTCCCTTAATAGCTCACTTTGGGCATCATTCTGACAGAAGTCATAAGGTGGGGCTGGGAGAAGGTCCTTAGTACACTTGAAGTGAAATACCTGTGAGCCAGGGATGAGGCAAGTTCCCTTTAACTAGGTTTAACTGAGACAAATGACCCAAACCATATCTACTTGGTAAGATACCTACTGTAGGTGAAAAGAAGCACTAAGTAAAGCCAGGATCTGGAGACATCTTGAGCTTCACCTTCAGGCTTATCACTAAACCCTCAGGCTTCATAGAAGATGACCATGGAGATACACAGGAACCTCAAAGGTCAGGAAGGGAGCTTAGATATGAGTAGTGAAAAATACAAAACAGCTTCAAACCACCAAGATGACCAGAGAGGGTAGAAACCAGCAGCTAGAGCTGGTATCTGCTGTGTCAGCATTTGACACTCCAGCTGGAGTTAACAAGGAACCTGGCTTTTCAACATCTCAACGACATTTTGATAAGAAATGAGTTTAAAAAGAGAATCTTTAAGTGAGGCACCAAAATTGGCCATCAAAACAAAACAAGAAAGGGTCATGGTCTGCTGAGAAGTGGTTTCTTCCTCTCTGTGCTCTGTCCCTGCATTCAGACTGGGGGTAGGGATCAGGCAGGAGAGTTAGGAACCTGTTCGGCTTAAAGTATTTAAAGGGACTTAGCTGCTTAACCTTGGCTCAACTCAGATCTGTAGCTGTATAAATAGATAGATAGATAGATAGATAGATAGATAGATAGATAGATAGATAGATAGATAAGCAAGGTCATTTACTCACAGATAACAACAAATGGTTTCAAAACTTAGTTTTTAAGTTGTAGCCCTGACCCAAAAAGAAGTTAGAAAGTATCGGTGTTAACATACAGAGCTACATAAAGAAGTGTATGATAGATGCAAGATTACGTCCTAGTCCCTGCCACTGAGCCAATACCACGCCCCTAGCGGAGAGGAACTGCCTGCCCCGAGGACTTCCAAGGAGGTAAAGCGATAGGGAAGCAGACCCACCACTACAGCTTTCTCCCACCAAGCAACTGGTGGGATCAAAGTATTCGCCTGTTTTTTGATCTCTTTGCCTCTCTCTCTCTCTCTCTCTCTCTCACACACACACACACACACACACACAGCCAAAGTACACACAGTCAGCCAAGAAGTTTCCAGCCCAAGTTATGTTTCACTCGATAGGATGTGATGAAAAGACGAGGGGACTTCAAAAATCTCACAGAAAAATGCTCAAATAAAAATACATTTTAATTACTTTTTAACACCTTTGATTTAATCCCATTTTCCCACAGGCTTTTTGAAGCTCTCTCATGCACCACTTTATCGCTATAGTCTTACTCCCATGCGCACAAGCCCAGTCTCATCATGGGGTCAGAGCAGACGAAGTCCAACAGAGGGCCATTTCAGGAAACAGCGGGCATCGAGCCTCAGAACTACCACCACAACAGGCAAAGCCTCAGGCAGGGTGAGCGCTCAGAAGACATGGGTTTCCAGGGCGGGATTCAGAAACAAAAGGATGCCAGGGCCAAAGCAAGAGACTTTGAATAACAATGTGTCAATATTGCCTCATTAATTTTAAGGGATAGTCCAAACTAATGTAAGATGCTAATAATGAAGGCATGGGAAATACAGGAACTCTGTATCATCTTCCAAATGTTGCAGATCTTAAGTAAAAAAATTTCTACAACAGTAACAAATACCAGGAAGCATAAGGTACCTAACAGGGTGATATTGGCAACAATGTAGCTAAGCAGGCTTTTCTAGGGATCTACATGTGTTACATGAACTGTGAGCACTCTGTAGCAGACTGTTTGGTGCCTGACTCCTATCATGAGATCTGGTGGTATTGGTTACGTGCCTGTCAGCGAACCCTGAGGCCAGTGGTTTGAAGCCTTGGGGAAAAGACCTGGCAATCTACTCCCATAGGATTACAGTCTAGGAAACCCTAGGGGGCAGTGCCGACTTTGTACGGAAAGTCACTGTGAGTTGGAATCAACTTGCCAGCACCCAGAAACAATGCAGATCATATATGGTTGGTCTCAGGTTTCACCTTTTGCTATTACAAGCATCTTTTTCCCTCTTCTTTTTTACTTTCTAATTGATTGCAATAAAGACAGCTACTGGTCTTCCGATATTAGTTTTAGAAATGGCCCCTTAGCTTTCCCAAGTCCCTGTAATGACAGCCTGGCCTCCTCTACTGCTGGCACCCTTATGTCCCTCTCCAGCCCAGCTGTATGTTCTAGAAGCACTTGGAAACGCTCAAGGGCAGCAGCATGTCACCAGCATCCTGCTCGGGCTCTGCTCTGCAATAAGGATGTTTGTTTTCTTCTGACCGCTGTGCCCAATGCCTGCTGTCATTTAAAAGCGCTCATCCATTCTGACTGTTCTTGGTACTAAGGATGTCTGTTGTGTTGCTGCTGTTATTTTAATCAGGAAGAGTTGAAAATTTTTCTGTGATTTGTGATGACAATGAATTCTACTGAAAACATTGCCAGTAACAAATGGAAAATGGTGTGGTCCTACCAAACTCGACTTAGTATTGTACCACTGTTAGGGCTCCGCAGTTTTTTGTCACGTGTTAAGTGTCCATGTTGTGCTGAATTCAGGAAGCAGCGGTACGTTCTTTCCTTCTTTTATGCTGTCGGTCAATTACTGTAATAGCACGGAGATCTATTCCTCCCCTGTTTCAAACAATTCATCAGGGAAGCCACTAGAGTTTGGCACTCCTGCCCGCCCATGGCCTCCCCCCAGCCCCAAGGCAGCAGTCTGCTAGCTTTCCTGAAGCCTGGCCTATGCAATATGCTTGTGCTTCTTTTCCCCACAAGTCAAAATGATCTCTATTTCCATATCTCAAATTATTTACTTCATTAACTAATTTTTAGCCTTGAACATGCTCTGAAATACTAAGTCTGAGTTCCGACTTTGTCTACTAAAAACAACCAAAAAAACCCCACACCTCGTACTTGATGGGAAACACTGAAGGCATTCCTTTTGAAATCAGAAACCCAAACAGGAACGTACCCAACAGCACTACTTCTATGTACAAGTGTACAAGACCAAATAGAAAACAACAGAAAGACCGGGAGAGAAAGAAAAATGTGATTTAATTATTCCTATGCAATTTATTTAAACAGAATTTGAAAAGTTGTTGGATACAAAAGTCAATAAAGAAATCAATTGCATTTCCACACGCCAGCAAACAAATTGAATTAAAAGACTCGTAACACACAACAAAGATGTCAATTCTCCACATGGTCTTACAGATGCAAGCCCTATCAAAATCAGAGGTTATTTATTTGTAAAACTCTGACAAGCTGAATCTAAAATATCTATAATAGAGGTGTTAACTAGCCACGCCAAACAAACCCACCCCACCCCAAATGACACTCTTGAAGAGAAACAAAATTCAGGAAATGGAAAAATGGAAGGTTATAAAAATAGTCTGTAAGGCTATCATACTTGAAACAGCATGAGCGAGGAAGAGACGAAGGTCAAGGGAACAAAATCGAGAGCAGGGTGGCAGTAACCAGTGAGTGAACAACCAGCCCTTTCAGCCCCAAGCAGAAGCCTACAGGAATTCTTCACCACACGAACCAGGATGCACCTACAACAAGGTCCACAACAGGCACTGTGCCAAACAGCAGATAGCTGGCATGCACCCAAACGCGATTAATCAGGGAAAAGAGAAATCGTTTGTGGTATGTTAATGAAATGGAATCCTGTAACAGTAGAAAGGGATAGAACATGCAGCAGAGAAGCTCTGCACAGTTGGTGGGGAGAGTAGAAGTGCATGCAATAATATGCAAATATAATCAAAACTGGACAACATTCTGTCTAGAGATGCCAGAAAACGCTGTCAGAGTAAGTATTTTAGCTCTTAGAAAGAGGGAGACGTTGTCTGGTAGGAACACAAAGGAGACTTTTAAAAAGAACTGGCAGTATTCTAACTTCTCAACCTGTTTGGACTCATACAGGTATTTTCTTTATTCTTTTTCTTTACACTGTATACATACAGTTTATACATTTGACGACATGTATCTCACAGCAAATCTTAAAGATGGCTTTCAAAAGTTAAAACTATAACTGCCTAAAGTTTACAATCAATACTTATTTACAACATCTTTGAGACATCTGTATTTTCAAAGCAAACACAAAGTCTGAGGAAGACCACATACCTTATAAATTCCGATGCCAGGATCAATAAGCAGTGCACGAGCTGATGTAGATGGCTGATTGGTTGGTCCCACCCTGGAGGTCTTCTTAACTTTAGGTGGGCTGTTAGAACAGGATTTGGCCTGTACATCAGTCTGTTTAGATGTGCTAGGGAGATCCGGATCTGAGCGAACCAGTAGTTGAATTATATCATTTAGTCTAACATCATAGTCAAATAAAGTGTATCCATTTTCCAACTAGGAAAAAAAGATAGAAAGGCATGTCAAAATGGCTTTCTCTCAAAATGACATGTTCCTATACATTTAATTTTCAAATGCCTTACGCCAAGCGATTCAAATAAACACTTTTGTCATACCACTGCAGGTTAGTGCTTTGGAAGCCACTCCAGTGACTTGACAGCAGCACCTGAGGGCAGCTGCTCCTCAGACCACCTTAAGAGTAACACAGAGAGGGGCTTCAGGAAATCTCCTAGCCATTCAATCAGGGCTATACCATTGCTGCTGTGACCTTGTCACCTGGGCAGGCAAACTCCATGGACTAGACTTCATCCCTCACCAGCTTGACCTCAATGGACAATCACTCACGTGCACTCACAAAAAGAATAAATGAACTTTTATAAAATCTTGTGTTCCACAAGACACCAAATCAACCATTTTATCTTTCTGAAGCACTATAGGTCTTGAAAACATTTTTAATCAGACAGAAATAATTGTAATTCTCAATCACGCTATTTAATTTGCCTAGTTATCTAATTTGATCCATCTGTAAAGATTATCAAGTAATAGATATTTGAATCTTCCAGAATGAATAGAAAATAAATTTTCTTGCAGCTAAACCATATTTTGTCAAGGTTTCCACACTGTTTCTTCATTCAACATGACAGTGAAACGGCGAGAAAGTCAAAAGCTGAAGATGAGAACAATCACTTCTCCCCAGAAATACCCCCCATTTGGACATCGGTCACAATGTGTGCAAAAGTTGTGGGTATGACAGATTAGTACAACTTTTGAACAGACTATGATCATATTTGAGAAGTTTAACAAATGGGAAGCATTAAACTTTGTCCTGAATTAGAAACTTAGGAACAAGACTGTACCACTGTAATTTTAAGTCAAGCCATCCAAGAACACACCCTCACACACACAACCTTGCAGATAACAAGTGAACACATCCGTGAGTGAACAAAATGAGATCGGCTGATAAGGATTCACAAATAATCTCCCAGGGAGGGAATCAGTTAGATCATGCCCCAACATGCGTATTTCAAACAAACCTGAGAAGTCCCTCCAGTTACCACATAGGTAAGTCAGACCAAACATCAAATTCACTGCCACCAAATAGAGACCGCCTCAGAGGGGCACGGCCATGTGGGCTTCTGAGACTGTAAATTGTAATGGGAGCAGGCAGCTTTCTCCCATGGAGCAACTGGAAGACTTTAAGAGGCTCACAAACGTGTCGCTTAACCATGGCACCACCGGGGTTCCTTGTTTAGGAGCTATTCGGTCCCAGTCATGGGTCCTATGTACAAAAGAAGAAAACAGCCCAGTCCGGCGCCATCCTCCCCACTATTTTACGTGCAAACGCATCTCCTTGAGGGCCTTCCTCTTTCCCTGACTCTCCACCTGACCAAGCGTGATGTCCTTTCCAATTTCAGTATATGTGCTGCCCAAGCGAGCACAGCATGGCGTCCTTTTCCAAGGATTGCTTTCTCTTCATAATTTGTCCAAAGTTTCACCACCCTTGCTTCTGAGAAGTACTTCCTTCCAGACAAGTTCTGGGACTCCTTCTTTCTCACTCACTTCCATGGAATCCATCCTGATTCACAGCAGGGGAGACAAGGCCCTTTGCGTTTTCAAAACTGTTCAGGAGCGGAAAGCCCGTCTTTCCCCCAAAGAGCAGCTGATGGTTTTGAACTACTGACCTTGCAGTTCACAGCCCAACGCATAACCATCACACCCCTAGGGGTCCTTAGGTAAATCCACATAGGAATATTAATATTGCCTACTTAAAAAAAAAAAGCAGAGCAAAACAAATCCAAACTCCCACTACTAATAAACTACTGAAATTCTTAAGAAAAATCAAATAAACAAAAACTCAGCAGCACGCTTTCATCATGATACCCAAAAAAGCACACGCCAGTTGCAGAACAGCTTAGACAAAGCACACACCCACTGGCCATCCTATGAGAATTATTTTTAAATGGAAATTGTTCTAAGCAGAAAACAAAATAAACACATTTAATAGTTTCAAATGTGCATTAGCTGGAAGGGCATTTCCCAAAAAATGACGACAGTGGTGAAGATGATAAAATGCTAGAAAACATGAAAGCTTTTTTATGACAATATGGGGTGCAAGAATCAGAGGACAGTTTCCACCAAGGGGTCTCCCTGGAGCAGTCCTTCCTGTTTGTCAGACTTGATGGGAAGGAACAGCCTAAAACCAGTGTGGAGCCTGCCAAACCCATCAAGGCTGGAGGCACTGTAAAAGTTACACAGTAGCAAGTCTCTCCTTCATGCCTCCAGTCATTTCCCAGTGTTACAGAAATGTTAAGTGGTTGGCTGTAACAAACTGTCGGGAGGCTCTAAATCTAGATTACAAGAGGGCCCTTATCTCTAAGGAGCATCTCCAGGGCCAGCCCCACCTCTCTTCCCACACCTCTAGCTATCTTAATCTGAGATCTCCGGAGGTTGACTCAGACCTGCTCATTAGCATAACAAAGAAAACCCCTGTTCAAATGGAGGTACAGCCTCAGGTATTAGAAAACAAAATAAAAACACTGCTATCAAGTTAATTCCAACTAATAGCCTCCTTAACTACACAGGTTTCCTAGCTACCTTTTTCTCCTGCGTATCTTATTGGCATATACTTCAAAATCAGTCAATTTCACCATTCAATCATCTAAGAAAAGGTATTCCAATCATGACCACCATCAAGTGTGGAACATTTTCTATACTTATTGTTAACTCCCAATTCCCACCCCCCCACCTCCATGCATGCCCTTAGGTAATTTTCAATCTAGTAACTGGTCTACAGATTGAGCTATCCTGGATTTCATATACAAAAAATCATATAAAACATACAAATCATATAAAATCATATAGAACACACAATGATAAGGTCTTTGACATAAGTACACCTGCCATAATCGACTTCACAGTATTCTGTCTCATAGCGAGGATAGCCACATGCCTGTACTATGGGAGCAGAAAGCCTCATCTTTCTCCACAGAGTGGGTGGATGGGAATTTCCAGCTTTGCGGTTAAGAGTCCAAAGCTTACCAGACATTGTCACCAATGCTTCTTAGGTGTTAGTATTCTCAACACATTTGAGGGGGGCATAATGCAATCCAGAACACTATGACAATCACTTTACCCAAATTATACAGTCATTTCCCTCCCATTCATAGGTACCTCATCATCTCTGTTGCACAGCAAGATCCAACTGTAAAGAGATCTGAGGTGACATGTATTTTTTTTTAAGTGCAAGAGTTTTCCTAAATTCAATAACATTATGGAAGTTCTCTCTGTATCAAATTACGCTGAATGGGAAGAGAGGGAAGGATCTTTTCAAAGTGAGAAAGAGAAAACAAAACAAAACAGATACTAGTTGCACTGTAACTCAGGCAATTTTTTTTGTTTGTTTTTTGTTTTTTTTGGGGGGGGGGCATCACTGCCCTCTGGTGGTCGTGGGAGCTACCCAGCAGTCGCTGGATTGGAACCACCAAGCCCGCAGGCCACAGTCCTACACTCAACCACTTATGCCACCGGGGCTCAGCTTTTTTTGTTGTTGTTTTAAAAGAAAAATTGGGGCTTCAAAAAAAAAAAAGAAAGCAAAATGACAAAGTCTTATGAGTTCCAGGCATGCTCACTACAACCCATTACATAAACAAAAGCTCTGAAAAACTTGTAGGAAAAGGGAATCAAAAGACAATAAAAGAAAAAAAAAAAGACAACGAAAGGTTTCCATGGACTTTTTTGAAGCTCCCTCCTATGTCTGGGCACTGCCACTCTAGAATTGCATCGGGTGTCAGAGGTGCTCCTGACCCACCGCGGACCCCTGTGTACAAGGAAACAAAACACTGCCCAGTGCCGGGCCACCCTTCTAACTGTTCTTCCGTTTGAGCCGTAGTTGCAGCCTCTGTGTCAATCCATCTCATCAAGTGTCTTCCTTTTTTTCCCTGCGCCTCTGCTTCACCAAGTACATGACGTCCTTCTGCAAGGAGAGAGGTCTCTCCAGACGAGTCAGAGTATGTGAAACAAAGTCCTGCCCTCCTTACAACACCAGGGTGGCAAAGCGAGCTAGGGTTTTCTGTTTGCTTGGCCCACTGAAGCCTTGGATTTTCACTGAATTGAAGGAAGAGTCTTAACTTCCTAAGGTGGAATTCCTCTGTCTCTCTGTGTGCGTGTAGTTTGGAGCTAAGTCTTGTTGACAGAACCCTGTCCCTGCCCATCTCAAGTTCTAGGAAGAATCCTTTCCTAGCTTTGTTGTTGTCAGCAGCCTCTGGCACTTCTTTTTTTGTAGCTATTATACCATTCTGGTTCCTGTCCCCTTCTCCCCTCTCCTCCATGTCTGTGTCCACTGTCTCCACCTGGCCTTATTATAAGGATACTCCTTGGATTCAAGACCCATCTTAATTCAGTAGGACCTGATCTTACCTAATTACATTTAAAAATACCTAATTTCTAAATAAGGCCACATTTTGAGGGACACCACCTCTGGGTAGCACCTCTGGGTGACGGCTTTTTCCACAGCTACCTGAGAGGAAAAAGCCCTGTCAATCTACTGCTGAAAAACCAGCCACAGCAAACCCCACTGGGCACAGGCAAACCCTACTGGGCACAGTTCTGCTCTGTGACACCCCAGGTACCAGGGGCTGGAATCAACTCAGCAGCCACTTCAAAACAGGAAGCACTCTGAGAGTAAAGCAAGGGAAACCTGGAAATTTCCAGTGGAAGGACCTAGGAAGGCCTCACTGCCCAGGGGGATGCTGAGAAAAGCATATGTTAAAAGTTGTCATGCAGTCTTTCACATTAGGAGACTCCTGGACTGGGGCTGCTAGCCGCCAGGTCAACAGAGCTCAAAACCACCAGCTGCATTAAGAGAGGAAGACCCGGCTTTCTACTCCCATAAAGAGTTGCAAGCTCGGCAACCTCAGGGTCAATGTGAGTCATAACATACTCTCTGACAGTGGTTTGGTTGATCTTTCCCATTATACATTCTTTAAAGAACAAAATGCTTCTAATTTTGTTTAGCGATCCAGCAACAACAATTGTGGGATACAAGAGACTTTTCCCCAGCTTTGTCTCCCCCAAAGATATGCCAAACAGAAGAGGCTGTTTATCAACACATGGTGGGAGGTCAGATGCTTACAGATATTTCCCCTGAAGGCTTTCAGCCATCAGCCTGGCCCACTGTGGGTGGGATTCACACCCTACTGATAAGGGTTTCTATGGAGAGCCAGAGAACAGATCAGACCTGCTCAGTGACATTCAAAGTTAGGCTGCCTCCCTGAATCTGGGATCCACCCACCTTGTCACATGTATACCATTCTCCCTTCCCCTTCCTATAGCATGTGTACCCCTAGATCATCCCCGCCCATTACTGTATTACCTACAGCACAACCCCTTCCTGTGACACATGTCTTTACCTGTAATTGGGGGAGTTTGCAGACCCCCAAAAGATAATATAAGCCTTGGTTAGTAATCAATCTCTCTTGCTCGCTTCTATGATCCTCACCTTCCACATCTTCATGTAGTCACCAAGCGGGGCTGAGGTGAGCATGCCACCATGAAATGACTCCATTATTTCAATTTATCTTCTGTCTACCTATTTTCTATGACTTTACTGTGGTCTTTACTTATTATCACTGTACAATTGCACCTACTGGACCTATGATGGCAGGGTAGGGGCTGGCTACCCTGACAATAAGTCTTCCTTAAAGAGAACCAATCTCCAGGCCCTCTCAAACTCATCCTCCCAGATAAGAATGTCCAAGGGAGGCTATCCTACTCTAGGCAGAAAGCCAGCTTTCAACTGCTCCTAAAAAGCGGGTCATGAACTTAAAGACTAACCAGTCTAGGAAACCATATTCTAAAATGATATGCTGCAACTCCTGAATCTAAAACCAAACAACTTATCAATTTGTGACCCCCCCCAAAAAAAATGTCCTATATGTCTTAATAGCCCATACTGACAATATTCTTTCTATACCCTACTTTGGTGAGTAGCAATCAGGATCTTAAAAGCTTAGGAGTGGGCCACCTACGATGCAACTGTTGGCCTCTCCCTGTCTGGAAGGAAGCAGGATGAAGAATTCGAAGATGTGTGCAAACAGTGCGGCCAATGAACTAACGGATCATGCAAACATCCGCCCCCACAGCCCCTGAGGTTAGACCTAGAAGGTACCTGGCCATCACTACCTACTGCTCTGAGACGATACATTTTTTTAAGGTCTAGAGAGTGGAAGAAAACTATGGAACATATCACAAACCATAAAAAAGTTGACAGTGAAGCCCCAGAAGACAATGACCCTTCGTCACCCTTCATGGGTCTGGAATAGAACTCACCCTGTGTGGCTCAACTTTTAGTCAAATAACAGGACTGTGAGTCAAGTAACCCTAGTGAGGTTCGAACACTTAGAATAATTACCAAGCATCTGAAATTCAAAAGACAGGATGCCCGCTGGGACAAGTTCAGAAGGGTTAGGAGGTATGGAAATAAGAAGCACAGGGTAGACATAGATGTGGGGCTATGATCAATGAGATGCAACCAGACAAGTACAGCTGAAACACTGATTTGCTTTGTAACTCCTCACCCAATTCAGACATTAAAGAAGACAAAAGAATTTCCCCTAATGGTCCCGAAGGAGCCCTGCTGGTGGGAAGTGGGCTGAGCACTGGGCTGCTAATCAACTGGTCCAAGGCTCAAACCCACCAGGCCCTCCACAAAAATGATGACACTATCTGCTTTAGAATGTAAATGGTCTTCATGGTAGTGCGTTAGAACGGTCCTTGAAATTCCGAAATCCTCTGTTGACAATCACCGTCAGCTTAGTTTTAACTGAACTGTGACACACATCTTCATGAGAGTGATAGGCACTATGGTAATCACAAAGGAAAAGAAAATCAGTTTGGTTTTCTAAAAGGGAAACCCAAACAAGGAATACAACAATGCATTTTTACAGGTAAAGAGCCAAACTCTATATTTGGATTTCCTTCTTGGAAATGAGATAAAGCCAGCAATCAAAATACAAGGTTGCGTGGCACTGACAGATGAGAAAGTTTCCATAAAGGAATTCTATACTGACATCATAATCCATTCACCGCTAACAAACTTACACACTTTGAGCTGATGGTGAATGACCCCTGGATTAACTTGTCCACAAACCAATCACTCTTGCTTTATGGTCTTTGGCCTATTTTTTCACGGTTCTCCTTGCCGTCTCATCTGAAGAGAACAAACACTTCCTACAGTCAAGACCATAAGCATGTCACTTCCTCTGTGGCTTCAGGACCCCTTCATTCATGGTTTCTTATTCTCCCCCTCAAAAACTTGAAGTCTCTCAACTTCCTTTTCTCCCTGCTGTTTTGTTTTTTCCCTTTTTTCCCTCCTGCAATTTAAAGAAATCACCAGAGAGGATTCTACTTTACCACCTATTAGATCCTTAGACTCTGAAAAATCCATCTGTTCTGATCTGTATTCCCACTCCTGGCAAAACTGTGTCACAAAAGACAAATTGATTGGTTGTGGTAATGATCACACAGTTCTTCTTGATATGATCAAACAATTAAACTATTGTATAATACATGGACTAGATGCCAATAAAAAATGTTTAAAACAAAACAAAAGCCAACTGCGTCTCCAGGGTCTGCCTCTGGCTCTGCACTGTAACTTCTGTCAGACTGGAAACCCTGGATTCCCTCACTGCCTTCCTCCAGGTGTGGCAGTGCTTCCATATTAAAAAGAAAAGTCAGTTTCAACTCACTTGCCTTCCCTTTGCAATTCCCAGGTAAATTCTCAAAATCTTTATGTTAAGCCTGCTTACTCCATAACTATCCTCAAAGCAACAGCCGCTGCTGCTCAACACCCCCCAACACACACACACACACACTCACATTTAAATGGGATGCCTTGTTGTTTCCATTTTTATTGAAAGTTCTTATAGAAATAACAATCCACAGTTCAATCCGATCAAGCATAATTGTACAATTGTTGCCATCACTTTCACAATACTTTCATTCTTCTTGCACTCTTTGATATCAGCTCCCTCTCCCTACACCCCCTTCCAGACCCCTTATTAAGTTAAATATATGCTTTTTACCATTCCCTTCTAGTCATCTCCTTAGCTGAAAATCTGTGCAGCCCGGCTACTCCTTTACCAGGTGGCTTGTTCTAAAAGGCTAGTAGTTACAGCTCAAGAATGCAGGTCAATCTAAATTTACAAAAGTCTAAAGCTCTCTATGTCAGAGCCTCACTTTAAAATGTCTACCGTCACCTGTCTTCGAGTAATAAAGCATGCCAAACTGAGAAGACCCATAGTCAACCATGCCAACAGGAACCATCTGAACCTGTCCAGCATAAGCACCACTTAATATCACAATCATGTCAGGAAAAGATCTTTCTTTAAACAAAACCTAGCTGCTGACAGAAGTAAGGATCTCTTAAGTGCACAGGCTAAATGTTGAGGACTTGGGAATCTCTGCCTTTGGTGATATTGTGTGGTCATTAAATTGGAGGATAGACAATACTAACTCCAGTGAAGGAGAAGGCAATATGCAACGAGGAGGAGGAGGTTGTACAGAAATCTCAAGGCAAAGGAAGACACTGGGAGGGAGAGAACACACGTTAAAAACAACAAGGTAAATACTGCAACCCAAGTTTTAACAATTTAAGCCGAACAGGAGTGGGAAAACAAATAGGTCTATACTGGCATAAATCTAGGTTTGAAAGAAACTATTTCTACAGATCTACTTGTCAGTATTACAAATATAATCTGAATATAAAAGCATAGAGAGAGCAAGATTATGAAAAAAACTTAGCTACCACCAAATACCTTTTGGAGTGGGAGTTACAGGGCCCAGGAGCAGAGTGTCAAGGAACCCCAAGGCCAATTGGTATAATGCAATCCACACAGACCATGCTATACACCATGCTTTGCGGAGTATTAACTGGGATCTGAAAGCTTGTAAGTGGCCACATAAGGCCCCACCTACATTTGGCCTTCCAAAGTTGGAGTGATGGGCTATAAAAAGGTGGCTTCAACAAGCGGGGTGCCCAGTTATCACTGCCAACTGCTCCAAATGGGATTACAGTAGGAGGTCCAGCACGGAGTAGGAGAAAAACATAGAATTAAACTCAAAATCATTAACAACAACAAAAAGCCAGGCTGAAAAAAAATCAGTCTGATAAGGCCTAGAGGAACCCCAGAGACCACTGTCATTTGTCACCCTTCAACCTGGAACTAACTCAGCACCCGCCCCCCTCCAGGATTGACTTTCAAACAATAGACAGGCCTTTAGGATGGACGATGACACCAATACCACCACCAGGGGTGTAGTACTCCTTAGATCCCCCTGTCAAAAAGGCAGCATTTGCTTGGGGATAAAGCTCTGAATAATTAAAAAAAAAAAAAGAAAGAAAGAAAATGGTGTGTAGTGGGTTACTCACATTAGTGCTGCTCAGAGAAAGCTCAGTATTTCGAAACCACTCACAGCTTTGATGGAGAAAGAGGAGGCTTTCCGCTCCCATACAAAGTTCTCGGTCAAAAACCCACGGGGGCAGTTCTCCTCCATCTCACAGGGTCAATGAGCTGCAACTGCCTCAATCTCAGTGAGTTTTTGAGAAAGCTCAGAAGCCGGACGGGATTGAAAAGGTAAAATGGAAGCAGGAAATGGAGAGTAAGTGTTGTTACCCTGTGAGGAATAAAAAAGTGTAGGAACTGTTGCATTAAAAACCAATTTGCTAGGGCTGAGCCCCGGTGGCGTAGTGGTTGTGCGCGGGACTGCGGCCCACTAGGATGGAGGGTCAATTCCAGCAGTGGGGCTGGGCCTCCTACTCCCACCACCGGAGAGCAGTGATGCCCCCCCCCCCCCCCAAAAAAAAAAAAAAAAGAATTTTCTGTGGACATGTGAACCAAATCACAATAAAAAGTTTAAAAAAAAAACAAACACCCAAACACATAAATGTCTATCCCTAAGTCAATTTCCTTTTAAGAAAAAAGTCTCCTACTTGCTACTTGAATGCAGCAGTCAAGAAGTCAACGATCTACTGTCCTGGGCAAATCTGCTCCACAAGACCGCTTTATAAAGTGCTGAAGAACAAAACCTCACCCAAGCTGTGGTATTCCAATTGCATCACATGCACGTGAAAGTTGGACAATTAATTGGGAAGACCCCAGAAAATTTAATGCATTTGAACCGAGGTGCTGTGGGGAATCATAAGTACTGTGGACTGACAGAAGAACAAACAAACGTGTCTTGGAAGAGATACAAACAGAATGTGGCACGGCTTTCTCTCACACTTTGTCCATGTCACCAGGAGAGGCCAGTCTCTGGAAAAGGACATCATGTTTGGGTGAAGCAGGTCAGTGAACAAGAAGACAACCCCCTCAGGAGATGGCTTGACAACATTGGGCTCCAAGAGCTGTTCGGCCTGCTGAGACCCGGCAGTGCTGCAGTGTGCCGTTTCGCTGTACCTCAGGTTGCCAGGGTTCAGCAGGGACTCAGCGGCACCTAACAGTACTTGCCCCTCTCCACTTTGACCCTCATGCGGGGTCCAGTGAAAGTGATTCTCCAATCCATTCACATACACAGCGATCTGGGGTACCGTGTTAAACTACAGATCCTGCTTCAGCAGGTCTGGTGTGAGGTTCCCATACAAAGTGAATGCTGCAGAGTGAGAACCGAGCCCAAAACCGACGGGAAGTTTCACATTCCAGTGTTCACCCCAATTGCATCGGGGTCATGCAAGAGGAAAACCCAGCTAACTTGCAATTCTGGGCTGAGTTGTACATCTGGAGACATAGCAGGTGTATCCCCAACATAATGCATTTTGACACTTTTTTACAAAACAACTTTACCACCTTTGAAGTCTTCTCCATTACACTTAAGACATTTGTCAAAGCCACGATTCTACTTTGAAAAACATTTTTCAAACTTATCTGCATGGCTGACAGCACCTTCCTCGTTTTCGTCTTTTTGTATCGTCAAATTGCTGTCCTTTCACGTCCCTCTTCATTCGCTGGAACAAAGAAGTCTCACAGTGAAGTCAGGTGAGTAAGATGCACTGTCATGGAGGCAAAAATCCGTGTCCTTCCCCCTGCCACAAGTCAGGTCTTTTTTTTTTTTTGGCACACGGAGTTAAGCTGTCTTTTCAGAACCTTGAAATAGAAAGCTTGATTAACAGTCTAACCTGGTGGAACAAACTCCAAATGCACCACCCCCCTCACATCAATAAAACAAATGAGCATCATCTTGATCCTTGATTTCACTTGAGTAGCTTTTTTGGAGTGAGGTGATAATGGTGTCTTCTATTGGCTTGACTGATGTCTGCTACTTTCAGGATTGTAAGAATAGCACCATGTCTTGTCATCAGTAATGATCTTGGGGGGGAAATTTGGGTCAATTCAGAGCTCTTCTTTCAAAGCATGGATGGCACAGTTACCTCGACACTCTTTTTCCTAGTTAGTCCAAACCCGAGGCACAAATTTTGCAAGGCCCCTTCTCATTCCCTAGATCTTCCATTAAAATTCACTGAACTGAGCTTCAAAATAGTCCAGATCATTTCCCATCTCTTCAATGGTCTGTGGCCGGTCTTGGAGCACAAGTACATGCATTTCTGGCATTTTCATCAGTTTGGGCAGTTGACAGACTTTCAGAATGAGGTTTCTCATCAATCAACATTTCACCTTTTTTGAAATAAGAAGACCACTCAAACACTTGAGTTTTCCCCATAGTGCTGTCCTTGTAAGCTGGGTTCAACATCACCACAGTGTCTGTGACGTTTTTTCCTGAGCAGGAAACAAAACTTCACAGCAGCATGCTATTCTCTTAAATGGCCATCACAAAGAACGACGTTCAAGCAAAACTGCTTTTACAAAAAAAAAATTCACTGTGACCAGAGAGAACCTTCCCAGGCAAAACACTCAGAGCAACTTGCTCAATGCTTCCTGAGCAGGAAAAAAATGGTGCTAAGAAAGTCTGCCCAGAGGACCTTTTTTCCACTTTTTTTTTTTGGGGGGGGGATATACCCCCTCATATATCAGCAATTGAGTCAACAAGATACTAGAGATTATAAGAAGCAGATTAAACACATCAAAGAGCAAAACTCACTGCCATCCAGGCAACGCCAACTCAGAGCGACCTTGTAAGGACAGGTTAGAACGAATACATTAGCCCCTGTAAACTTTTACAAGTTTACTTTTACAAGAGTAAACTTTTACAAGTCTACTAGAAAAAAAAACTGTCTTTCCCCCTCAGAGCGGATGAAGGTTTTGAACAGCTGACCTTACAGTTGGCAGCTCAATGCATCACCACGACACCACCACCAGGGCTCCTTCCTAACAAAAGGCACTGTTACCTTTGTTTTATGACATTTCCCCCGATGCAGCAGGAACTCCGGTTGAGGAATGGGTACCTTCTCTCTGATGAGCATGAAGGGATTTTATAAACTAGAAGCAGTTCAGTGCTGCCCACCCTGCTACCCACTGCACACAGACTAGGGAGTGCCAACGTAGCTGACACCAGTTATAGCCTCGGGCACTCATTCACTCATAAGGAAGAGCCCAGCGCTGCCAGCAACAGGGTCTTCTTCTCTGTCCCCAAAGCAATGACTGTTGTCAAAGGCCCTTTCCTCCTTCTTTTTAGGTTTTTCATTGTGCTTTAGAAATAAATCCGATAATACCTTACCAACTACTCTTCTGGATAAGAACAAAAGGCAGCTTTCCTCAACAGTGAGTCCCAGAGTCTGAAACCAGCTTCTAGGTTTGCTGGAAGTTTCCTTTGTTGTCCTCGATTTATCCCCCAAATCTACCTTTTCCCGAAGACAGGCAGAGGCATTGACCTCGGCCTATCTGAGGATAGGGCCCCCTCAGACCTCGGGTGCTGTCCGGGAAGACCATCTCCTCGTGCTATGTTCTCTCTCAGAGGCCAAAGGCACCAAAGGGGCACCGGAAGTTAGTGTCCCATTGTCTCCAGCTACAAAGTAAACATCTCGAAGACTATGGGCACGTTTTTTATCCAAAACCAAACCAAAAGGTACCACGGAGTCCATTCTGACCCACAGCGACCCTACAGGAGAGGGGAGACTGTGTTTCCGAAACGGTTAGCCTCATCTTTCTCCCAAGGAGACGTCTGGCGGTTTCTAACTGCTGATCTTGTGGTTAGCAGCCCAAACGGACCACATGCCACACGCCACGTTGAGGCAGAGAGAAAGGGATTAGCCACTTAAGACACACTACTGTCCAGTTATTAGGAGTGAGCCAGCCCTCCTTCTGCAGGGGGTGCCTGGGCGGAAGACCAGAATAGATAAAGGAGGGGCAGAGGTCATTAAGTGGCCAAAGCAACCCCTCAAAGGCTAGCATAGCAGACATCCTTAAAGTGCTATCTGCATAGCGTTTACATTGTATGGGGAGGTATTGTACGCACAACAGAGAGGAAATAAAGAATATGATGTATAGGTTATATGCAAATACTACGCCATTTTACAACTTGAGACCAACGGCACCAACACCCCACCCCTCCCCCCTTTCCCAGGATGGGTGCATTTTACACAAAGAGCCCTGGTAAGGCACGAGGGCTGCTGGAGGGAAGGGCAGGGCAGAGGTCCGAACCCATTGGAAGCCCGGCCCCACCCCCACCGCAGCAGCTCCACAGGAGGAAGAACTGGTGTCCTGCTCCCCTGCAACCCAGAGAAGAACCCTATGGGGCAGCACTTCCTCTGGTCACATGCTCTCTCTCAGAGGCAGAGTCCTCTCCGAGACACCATGGAGCCCCACAAGAAGAAGAAGCAACCTTAAAGTCAAGCGTGTATTTGGGGCACCAGCAAAGTTTACAACTGAAATTGGACACCTGTTCCTCTAAGCCATAAACACGAAGAAGCCCACATAAAACAGCCTGTAAACACAAACCAAAGCTGCAGCAACTTACTCACGAGACAAAACAAACAAAAGCCAAACAGCCTGGCTCCCTCGCTTGTAATTTTCGACTGGGATTTCCAGGCAGCGTTAGCTTGGGAAGGGGGGAGAGAAAAAAAAATACACGATCCTGTTTGAATCTTTTATGGCTACAGGGGGGTGGGGAGTGGGGTGAGGGAATCCTGCCAAATCAAAACCCGCTACACTTATTTCCCCCTCCCAGGGCTGCTGCCAACCTGTGCTCTAGGAACTGGAGGATGCCCGCTGCCCCCACCCCAGTAGGTTAACATAAGGGGGACAGGGGGCAGGAAAAGGAAGAAAAACACCCAGATAAATTAAAAAAAAACAAAACAACAACACCCTGATGGGTACCGGGTGTCTGAGTATAGACTTCAGAGGTTGGTGGGACAGGAAAAATCTCGATTGGTCCCGAGATGGCCACACCACACAACTAGCCCTTCCATCCGTACCCCTGGTCGGGTCCCAGCTGTTGCGTTCAGATGCTGGGAGAGGGACCTAGGCGAAGGCGGGAGGCGAAGAGCGCAGGCTAACACCTTTCCTGCTTCTGAGCACAGCAGGAAGAAAGCCGCGAGTCCCCTACAGAGCCCGGGATGCGGCGACCGCCCGCTCCCTTCCGCCCAGGTCTCTAACCCAATTCCTGGAAAGGCGCGGGGCGAGGGAGGAGGACCAGAAGTTCTGGAAAGCTTGCGAGGCGTGAGTGTGCAGAGCCCGTCCAGCTGCGCCGGCAGGCTGCGGTGTGCCAGGGAGCCAGTGCCCGGGGCTGTCCTCCCGGGCCTGGCTCAGGGTCAGCGCTGCCCCGGGAGGCGCGGGGGCGAGGGCCGGCCTCCCTAAGCCGGCACCGGAGTCCGCTGCGCGGGAAGCCAGGCACGGGAAGGGCGGCAGCCGGGGAGCCCCCCGCCGCGGCGGCCCGCGCCCGCACCCCGCCCGGCTCACCTGCTTGCCGCGGTAGAAGAGGCGCTGGCACTCGGGCCGCACGTCGAAGAGCGCCCACACCCGCTCGCGGAGCTCCTCGATGGTGGCTTTGCGCGACACGTCCTCGATGGTGCGCGTCTGGGAGCCGTCGATGGTGCGCACCTGGATCCACATGGTGGCGCCGCCCGCCGGGCCGGCCCCCCTTTGTCTCCCCCTCGGCTCCGGGCGCCGCGCCCCGAACGGCCCGCACCGCTGCCCCGGCTCCGGTCCCCGCGGCGGGCGAGCGAGCGAGCGGGCGCGCGCGCAGGGACGAGGACCCGCGGCGGGGCCCGACCGGCGGCGGCGACGGCGGCTCCCTGACCGCGCGCCGACCCGCCCAGGCAAGCCCTGGAGGCAGAAGCGGCACCGCTCGGAAGCGCCGCCGCGGCCGCAGCCCCTGCCTCACGAATAGGATGGAGCCATGTCGCGCGGAGTGTTTACTTATAGAGCTGGAGCTCCCACATGGAGGTCACGGCGCCAACCGAGCTCTCGCGAGATCCGCGCGGGGCTCCCCCCCCCCTTCCTTAAAGAGGAAGTGGCCCGGGAGGCGGCTACAGGCCTCAGGAAGGGGGGTGGGTGGGCGTGGCCGGGGGCGGGGCTGTAGCGAGCCGTTATTCGCCTCCAGGCGGCACCTGGCGCCACCCCCTCCCCGGCACGCCCTCCGGCCCCGGCTTTGGGGCGCCTCCCCAGCCGCCCTCGCGGGCTGCTCGTTCGGGTGACGGTGCCCGGGTCCTGGAAGCGGGCGGACGCCACGGGCGTTAGCGGGCCTGGTGCTCCGGTCTCGGGAGCACACCCCACATCCCGAGCCCTGCGGCGTCCTCGGGCGGTACCGACGCGGGCAGCGCGGAGTGGAGAGGGCGCGCTCCTCGCCGCCTGGGCGCCGCGGCCGTGCGAAAACAGCCCCGCGGCCTCGCCGGCCACCCGGACGGGACGTCCGCCCGGGATCGCGCGCGGGGATCTCCCGCCGAGGAGCCCCCGGTCCGCCCGGAGTGAGCCGGCCGCGGACGCCCACTGGCTGGGCCCTTGGGGTGTCCTCCGCGCCCTTGGCGGCCGGGCTGGCGGAGCCCGGGCACGAGCTGCGAAGGAGACGCGCAGCTCCCCGCCGGATTCCCGGAGCCGGGCCCAGTGCGGCGCCAGCTCACAGTGGCCTCATCGGAAGCGAAGATGAGAAACGCCTGCAAGGAAAACAAACCCACTGTGAATTTTTTTTTTTATCAGAATTGTTAACCTGAATGCCCACAGTGGTGCTAATGGTAGCCATAAGGGATTTGTGTAACAAGAGCTTACAAGGCACCGAGGTCGCTGGAACGAGCCCTGGTTGCACAGTGATCGTGCAGCTGAGTCTTTAAGTTCAAACGCGGCGTCAGCACAAAACCCAGGACAAAACCCTGCGGCTCCAGTAGAGATGACCATACTGCCTGTAGGACGGTTCTTCGCTTTTTTGCGGGGTCACCTCGAATCAAAATCGACTAAAAGCCCCTAACAACAAGGTCTTTAGCGAGACCGTTGGAAGTCAGAAGCCACCCGGAAGCCCTGCAGAAGACAGGCCTGGTAATCTGTTTCCATAAAGATGACAGGCAAGAAATCCCCAGGAAGCAGTTGTGCTCTGTGACACAGGAGGTTTTTAACTTTACCAACCAGAAACAAAAATACATGGTTACAAGCACAGAAAAGCGCAGACATATCGAAAACCTCTGGCCTAACATGGGTGGGACAGAAAAAAACCAACCCTCTTTCACCGCCCCTCACACACCCCCACCTCACCCGCCCGGTCCCCACACACACACCCTCACTCTTCCGGTCTCCATTCTGGCAGAAATTTTCACCTTCACTTGTTAGGTGCCATTGAATGACTTTCTGTCCAACAAAACACAACACCACCGGGGTCATCCTCACCCTCATTTCTCTCTGTGAGCCCATTTTCGAAGCCACTGTGTCAATCCATGTTTTCATGGAAGGTTTTCTTCTTTCTTTTTTAACATTTTGCGGCTGTTCAAGAGACGAGTTAGTTACTCCAGAAAACCAGGCGGCATATGGGGTAATACCTTGGTCTGCTAACCTCAAGACCATCGGTTTAGAACCACCAGCTGCACTTCTGAAGAAAGAAGAGGCTTTCGACTCCCCCAAAGAGAGTCTCAGAAGTCCAGTAGCGTTGCTATGAATCAGAACTGGCCGGATGGCAGTGTGTTTGTTTTTCTGTGCTCTCCTGGTAACATGGCCAAAGCCCATAGGAGGCAATGTCTAGCCAGTCTTGCTTCTAAGTGAGTATTTCGATTTTTACTTCCACTAAGACAGACTTGTTTGCTTTTAGAGCCGTCGAGTGCACATTCCATGCTCTCTGCGCACACCACAATTCCAATGCATCAGTCCTCAGTCGGCCTTCCTTGCTCACTGCTGAGCTGTTGCATGCATCTGAGGCAATGGGGCCAGGCTCTTCTTCATCCTTAGAGTGCCATCTTGGTTTAACACTTAAAAAAAGACTTGGTCCAGTGCCCATTCATATGCCGTTATCATTGTCGTTAGGTGCCCTCAAGTCAGTTCTGACCCATAATGACCTTATGCACAACCACCAAAGGAAGGAAACACCACCAAAATAATAATAACGTTTTTTTAAACATTTAAAAAGAAAAACCACCACTCTTCAGGCACTGTGGTGGCTTCTGTGTTGTTGCTGGAGGCTACGTCACTGGTATTTCAGATGCCAGCAGGCTCACCCAAAGTGAACAGGTTTCAAGTGTAATTCATCTAGCCTGATCTTGAGCAAAGCAGATATTAAATATGCATTTGTAAATAAATAATAGGATGACTAAAGCACAATTACAATCCCCTCCCCCCTTTCTGGAATTGTTATGGTGGTGGCAGAAACCTGGCGGTGCTGTGGGGTCGACGTTGGCTACTCCCTTCAAGGTCAGTGGTTCAAGCCCACCAGAAGCTGCATGTGGGAAGGTGAGTTGGCTGCTTCCAGGAAGATTTAGTCTTGGAAACCCTAAGGCTCAGTGCTTCTCTTCCCTCTGGGGTTGTATGAGTCACAATTACCCCAATGACCACGAGTTTGGAGTTTGAGGTCTATTTGGGGGAAGGTGGAAACCGTCTAATTTTGTTTAATTCCTTAGTCCACAAGGAATTTGCAATCTAGTTGAGAGACAATTAGACTATTGAAGAATAGTTTAGTTCTAACAGTGTGACATTGATTAAAACAGCAAGTACAGATCATACTTAAGTACACACTTAAAGGTCAAGGTAAAAACTCAACCCGAGTTAGACGGCAGATTGTGGGGGAAGGCAACATGTAATGGTTCCATTTATGGATTGGAACAGGCCTAAATTGCAACCCATTTTGTTGCTTACTTAATATGTGATCTTGGACGGCATTATCACTTCAGTTTCTTCAATGTAAATGATGGTTATAATACCTAATGAAGGGCTGAGCCCCGGTGGCATAGTGGTTGTGCACGGGACTGCGGCCCACTGGGACGGAGGTTCCATTCCAGCAGTGGGGATGGGCCTCCTACTGCCACCACCGGAGAGCAGTGATGCCCCCCACACACACACACCAAAAAAACAACAACAAAACAAACAAAAAAAGAATACCTAATGAGGGGAGACCCGGTGGCCTAAGTGGTCGAGTGCGGGACTGCAGCCTGCTGGCTTGGCGGTTCAAATCCAACATCAGCTCTCAGGAGCAGCACTGGGTGGCGCCCACGACCACCAGAGGCAGTGATGCTCCCCCCCCCCCCAAATACCTAATGAATGCAAAATGTTTAGCATCGTGCCCATCCTTAGGGGTCCACCATAAATTATTTTAGTGCCATCACTATAAAGAGGATTTAGATAAGCAGAGTTTGCCCAGGCAGGACAGAAAGCATTTTCATGGGTTGAAAAAAATTGTGTCTCGGGGAGAGAGAGGAGGACACTGAGACGGGCAGTGTCAAGGTTGAGATTCACAGCAGTAGACTGTGGGGCCCAGGGCAAAAGCCAAGTGATTACATGTTTAGAAAGACAGTTGAAGGAACGCAGAAGGATGCCTGCGGGAGAACAAAGGGATGAAGGGAAGGAGAGGGCGAGCTTGTTGTTAGAAAGCTTAGCGAAAAGGAAACCATGTTAGTCTGGGTGAAATTGGGGTGGGGGGGAATGGATGGGTTCCAGCATCTTAGAGAAAATTTAGCCTATAAAACTCACATGATGTGTGAATGTGAGGGTGGAGGAAAATGGGATATTGAAAATCATCCCAAGTGTCAAGCCTGGAAGGCTTACATGGATGGCTTGGGTAGATGGTGATGATCTTTAATGGACAGAAAGAGGAAACTGTTGTTTTTGAAATGATCCCAAATAGACCGCGTTGGAGGTATCTGGATGCCAGTTCAAGTCTCCAGTTTTGTTGGCAACTGAGAATGTTCTTAGAAAGGAATGAACTAATATCACTCTCACAAAGGAATTTACCGTGCTAATAGGGAGCACACACACACAAACACACTTTGGGATGGGAGAGGCTACTGTCAAAATTGGGTAACTACTGAGATTGTACAGTGGATGGGGGTGGTTCAGTGACAAGTTTCTTGCCTTCTATGCCCGAGTCATGGTGGTGCAGTGAAGTGCTCAACAGCTAAGAACAAAGTCTGTGGTTCTAACCCAGAGTTGGAAACCCTATGGGGCAGTTCTACCATGTCCTAGGGAACTGGCCCCGCATGAAGGACTCTTATGTGGAATACTGATTCCAGACCAGAGGGCATCAAAGAGCGCATGGGGAAAAAAATTCCACTATCCATTCCATTGTTCATAGTCTATCTGTAGTGTCCCCTCACCCACCCACCATACTTCTGAAAATCAGCCAATGAAGCCTTATGCTTCACACCATCTCATTATACAATGGGTGGCCATGCATGTGGAGCGAATTCAACAAGAGCTAGCAATAATATCTGAGATTGTGTGTACTTTGTGCAAAACTACCATCCCAAAGGATTAGTAGGACAAGGGTTTGGAAGCCAGGAATGATACATTTGTCTGTTTCCCCTCCGCCAGCACCACCACCAAAGGGAGGGCAGGGAGTTTCTATTAAGTCAATACCAACCCATAGCACCCCACAGGACAAGAGGTGAACTGTAATCTTTATAGAAGCTGACTGCCACACCATTCTCCTAGGAAGCTGCTAATGGGCTTGAACTGCCAACCCTTCCGTTGACAGCCAACCACTTCATCACTGCACCCACTGGGCGCCTGGATTTTATGAAGCCCACAGAATTGTATCGAGAAGGAAGCTTGCAGTTACAAGAAGATACTTAGACTCCAAATAGTTGCCAACAGTGAGTCTACATGTAGCAACATCCATCCTTCCTGTGATTCTCCCCCCAGTGCAGACTTGTCACGTTTTCCTCCCTTTCCTCTACAATGTTATTGTTGTCTGCTTAGGAATCTTCCACTTCCCCGTTGTAAAAACAAGAGCTCATTTCTCCAACAACAGCAAAAACACATAAACAGGCAATTCTGACAAGGCGTGTCTCTTTACCGCAAGAGCAGCTGAGACATTGTCTTAGATATGAACAGAGACTGAAGACGAATTACTTAAATAATAGAATATATGCCATCAGCCATTGATCCAACAGTCAGTTCAAAAGCAGAAAGGGGAAAGATGGTAAGTTTGTTCATTTCAGATGAAATCTTCCACATTCTTGGGGAAGTTTGGAGTAGGGTGGCCCTGGCCACAGGAAGCGCCTCATCCTGTCGGTCCTCTTTACTCATTTGTGAAACAATACAGGGGAATGGGTAGGTGTAATGGGTAGGAGCTGCCAAATGACTACCCAGGTTCCCTCGTGCCTCTGAAATATTTCTTCATACGTCTACACAAAATCTGGATTCTTTTCATCCCGCCCCAGATCAACTCCAGTTTTGCAACTGACACTCCAAAGTCAAGAAATGATAAAAACATAAATGCATTTTCATCTGTTCCATGGAGCTGTGCTGACCACCTTCTTAACGGCACTTCCGGATGGGAGCGCTTCCCTTTGCCCCTCCAGGGGCACTAACAGTGCAGTCCTGGGGACTATGGTAGATGGAGTCAACTAGGGGTGCCTTAGGCCAATGAGAAAGGTGTCTAGACAGAGCATAGGCTGGGAGAGAATGGGGCTGGAGTCTTCATTGGCCAAGCCTTTTCCCCACAAGGTCATCTCAGGCTGTCTGTGGTCTTCACCTGCTCACGTCCCTATGCTGGTGATGTGCTCTTCCATGATTTGGAAAAATCTCTCCCTCCTTTGTTGTTTTGGGCCTAGGAGGTCTCCCAGCTTTTCTGTAACTGGTTCTAGATTCATGTATCTTCCTTTGGGCCCCTCTATCTTGCTCCACGTCTTTATAATTAGTCCCTTTGAGGAGGAATGGAGGGGAGGGGGTGAGAAATAAATATTAGATTCTCTTAACTGGAGGCTTTCAGTTATTATTGCTAATGCTATTTTAGATGCAACTACATATTATAGGAAATGAACCAGAATTTCCACTGACTAAAAGGCACTCCATTTGTGGCTTCCATTAAGCTAGTCATATTTTAAAGGCTATGGTGCTTTCTTTTTAATAGAATCAGATTCTTCTCTGGAAAACGACTTTAGAGCTCATTCTAGTCTATCCTTCTCTTTAGTGAATGAGAAAGGGATGTGGTGAAGAACATGTAATCAGTGGATGACTGTGTTATTCCTTCCTCTCTTCTTTACCTGTGAGCTTTCCTTCTGACATCCCCCTCTGGATCTCTCCCCGACCTCCGCCCCCATTCACTTTATCCCTCACACAGTGGGTGTCTCTGGTTTTTTGGGATACCAGGTGAGGCAGGTGGGAGAGGAGACCTGGAGTTCTCACTAAAACCAAAACCAAACTCACTGCTATAGAGTTGATCCTGACCCATACTGGGCCTCCAAGACTGTCGATCTCATTCTTTCGGGAGCTCATTCTTTCTGGCTACAGATTTGCCCTTGGAACCCTCTTTTCGGCTGCATGCCTTCCCATTTCTTCAGAGATCCGTACTTCCTGTTGCTGAGGTTTTTTTGAGGGTCTTTGGATCGATTCAACTTGGATTTTCCCGACAGAAGGCAGTTCTGCTTCAACTTCAGAATAAGGAGGTCAACTTTGGGTTCCATTTCCAGTTAAATTGTCATAGCGTGGCAATTGGCAGGACATTCACGCTAGCATGTCCTTGTTGCTTCAGAAAAGTCTGCTGCCCTTTCTGCAGCCTTATGCTAGTGGGGATTGAGGGACAAGAAAGAGAAGTCTTACTGGTCTCACCTCCTCCCTGAGGCCTCTACTCCTGGAGCCCTGTGGTAGAAAGGGAAGGACAGCCCACCAGCTGACTTCTTATGATTCTGATAATGGCCTCTCCATCTGTCTGAGAGTAGAACTGGACTCCAGAGCGCATCTCTCTCTGATTTTCCCATTTAAATACGTGCACTTGCGCCATTTTAATTGGCATTAGCTATATTCACTATGTGGCATGGCCATCATATTGACTCATTTCCAGAATGTTTCACTACTCTAAACAGAAACTCTCAGTTCATTCTCCCCAGCCCTTGATAACCACTACGGTGGTTGCTGTTCATTGGGGCCTTGCAACAAACAGACCAGCGTGATCCATAAAGTCTGCATTGGCTCTTTTTATTGTAAGCAGATTTCGGGTCTCTTTATTAATCCACTTTAGTCTGGATGCTGAGCTCATCTCGACAACCTTCTAGCCTCCATTGAAAGGCAGCTGCGAGTGAGACGTAGGTGAAAGAAAGTCTAGCTGTCCTCAATTCTGAGGAGTCTTCTGCTTGTATTGCCGCCAAGACAGATGGGTTTGTGCTTCTGGCAGGCCACGGCAGATCCAATGTTCTTGCCAATACCATAATTCACAGACATCTTCCTTATGCACGTGAGGCATCGAAAATACCATGAGTTGAGTCTGGTGCAAATTGTCTGTTTTGCAGGTAGTTGTCATGAGTCCTCAAAGGGACATCTTTGCTTTGCAACATTTTAAAGAGGCCCTTTGCAGTTGATTTGCCCAATGCAGTCAAACATCTTTTCCCCCCGCTGCTGCTGCCGCCACCGCCGTGAGCACTGATTATGGATCCGAGGCAAATTAAATACTTGACAGCTTTGAACTTCTCCCCATTTCTCGTGGTGTTTTCTGCTAATATGATTATGGTGATGTCTCTCTGTCTCTCTCTTTATTTATATAAATCATTTTATTGGGGGCTCATATAGCTCCTATCACGATCAATACATACGTCAATTGTAAGCAGTTCACATTTGCACATATGTTGCCATCATCACTCTCAAAACATCCTCCTTCTACTTAGGCCCCCAGTATCAGCTCCCCCTATTTCCTCTCCCTCCCCCCTCCTCCATGAACCCTTAATAATTTACAATTTGTCATTATTTTGTCATACACTTTCTGATGTGTCCCTTCACCCACTTCCCCGTTGTCCATACCCCAGGGAGGAGGTTAAATGTAGATCCCTGCAAATGGTTCCCCCTTTCTACTCCACCTTCCCTCCATCCTCCCAGTATCACCACTCTCACCACTGGTCCTGAAGGGATCATCTGTCCTGAATTCCCCATGTTTCTGGCTCCAGTGTACATCCCCTGGTCTAGCTGGATTTGTGAGGTAGAATTGGAATCATGATAGTGGGTGGGAGGAAGCATTTAAGAACTAGAGGAAAGCAGCATATTTCATTGTTGCTACACTGTACCTTGGACTGGCTCATCTCCTCCCTGGGACCTCTCTGTAAGGAAATGTCCCTTCACCTATTGATGGGCTTTGGATCCCCAATCTGTATTCCCCCTCATTTTTTTTGGGGGGGGGCATCACTGTTCTCCGGTGGTGGGAGTAGGAGGCCCAGCCCCACTGCTGGAATGGAACCTCCGTCCCCGTGGACCGCAGTCCCGCGCACAACCACGACGCCACCGGGGCTCCGCCCTGTTCTCCCCCTCATTTATAGTGATATAATTTTTAGTTCTTTAATGCCTGATATCTGATCCCTTCGAGGCCTCGTATTCACACGGCTGGTGTGCTTCGTCCATGTGGGCTTTGTTGTTTCTGAGCTAGATGGTCACTTGTTTTATGTTGCTAATGTGTCTTCCTCCTGTTCTGATGTTGCAGTCTTCCTCACATACGCTGGCTGGATTCTTGGATTCTTTGCTTTGGTAGACAAGGGAAAATCTGTTCTTCAGTTGATAGATAGGCATCATTTCTGGGTTTCATGGGCTGGATCCCTTGACCGCTACCCTGGTCATTTGAGAAGCATGAGCAGGTGGAAGCATTCTCTCCTGGCCTTGTCTGAGTCCGGTTGTTGCCATTGACTGTGGCCAATGGGCTGCATCCTGGTCCATGCACCAGGGCTTTGGTGTCTGCATTATGCAAATGCTATGGATTATGCATGATTATAGGTACATAAAATGCATACAACTCTAGCCAGTTCCCTGAGGTATTTTGAGAGCTGCCAGTTTGCTTAATGTCACTGGAATCTGAATAACATGTTTTGGAACAGGCATTTGGGCAGACTTGAATTTCATTTGGAAAGAGACTGGAATAATACGGTTTTCTTGTGGGTTCTTTGTTGTTGTTGAGAAATTCTCCAGTCGGCACCCTGCCTGATCCTCTACTGGTAATTCTCCAGGAAAGCATATTCTTGCACTAAAGGGCCATTTGCCCAGGAACTGACAGCATTTTGCCCGGGAACTGTTGGGTGGCTCTCAGGAGCTATCAGTGGTAGGCTTCCTAGGTTGTTACAGTCAGGCCCTTCAAACTGAGGGAGGCGCAGGCTCTGTGAGCTGGAGGGTGAGACCATTTGCAGACCTCGCAGCCAGCAGCTGCCTGCAGCTGGTGGGGAAACCCCCAGCTTGTCTGGATCTTTGTGTGTGTTTGTGTGTGTGTATGTGTGTGTGTGTCCTCTGCTCTTCAGGACTCTTGAAGGCCTCTTCTCCCCCTGCCAGGGCAGTGATAAGCTACAGTCATGAGTTCTGTACTTATGTCCCCTGCTTAGCTTCAACCTGGACTTTCTTGACTTCCCCCAAATTCATTTTCAGAGGCAAAGTCTTCTGTGTCAAGGTCAAAGTCTTCTCTGACCCTCTAGGCCAAGTCCCCTTGTCAGCTACACATGGGCTCTCAACAGTGCGCTTCCTATCGCTGCAGTGACAAATTAAAACCAATGTGTTACTGGTGTTGGTGCCTATGGAGTCAGCTCCAACTGCTCTTGGGCGTTTCTGAGGCTGAAACCTTCAGGGAGTAAAAAGCCCGCCTTTCTCCCTCAGAGCAACTGGTGATTTTGGACTGTTTGCCTTTGGACTGTTTGGACAGATGATCACGTGACTGCTACACTACCAGGGATCCTATACCTTACTTGTGGGTGCTGAGAAACATACAACATGGATCGCTGCAGAACAGTAAGTAAGCCTGTGCTTACCTTGCTTCTTGGGCATCCCTGGCCCCAACTCTCCCCACATTCTTGCCAATAGTTGTTGTTTTCTGGGTTTTGGTTTGTGTTATCTGAGCTGTCCTCCTCCTGGCAGCCAGATGGCATCACCCTGTAGCTTTGATTTGCATCTCTCTGATGGCTCCAGGAAAGGAGCCCTGGACTGCTATTGGGGTAGCAGTGGAGGACCAGCCATAAGGTCAAGGGCTAGAACCCACCAAGCTGCTCCCATAAAGACCCACAAAGCCATGGAGATTCTACAGAGTGCTGCTGTGAGCTGGAATCTATGTGATAGCAGTGGGCTGGTCAGTTGGCTGGTTGATGGCTACCAGAGGGTTTTCAATGGGTGGTAGATTGCCAGGCCTTTCTTCTGAGAGCTCCTATGGTGTCCTTTTGGTTACCCATGCATGTTAACCATGGGTACCATCAAAGGATCCCAGAGAGAGGAGGATGATCTGGGCTTCACAATGCCACCAGCAAAGAAACGAGCTGAAGCCAACACAGAAGTGTGTGAGGAGTTATGTGTGTTGGGCAAGGTTCCCTAGAGAAGCAAAACCAGGACATTATATGACTATGCACACACACGAATAGGTTTCTACCGCACAAAAGAATGTAACAGCTAATTAGTCCACATAGCAGTACAGAGGGCTCAGTTCAACTCACTTCTGTGGAACAGTTCATATACGGGGAAGTCCTTTAACTCAGGAGGCCAGCCCCAGGTCCAAGGTCAAGGAAGCTGGCAGCTGAACTTCCCTCAGACAACGCGGGCAGAGTCTGCCCACAGATAGCCAACAGCATGACCAGTCAACCACAGTCAGCAGCTCAGGATATTAGTTAAAGTGGGTCCAGATGGGATATCAAACTCAAGGAATGCAAGACAACAGGATCCACCAGCCTCAAGCTTAAGCGATGTCTACACCAGCAGCATCGTGAGACTGGTCTCAAAGGAACCTCAAGCTCTAGCAACAAGGTCCATAGTTGGTGTAGCTCACAAGTTGAGGCAGAGAACGAGCTTAAGCAGCTGCATGCTGGTCCGTTCGCTCACCAAAAAGCAAGAGTTAGCGAGACAGGCTGTGCCGAGCAACATATCAGACTTATGGACTTGACCTAGACTAGGTTGGGATGCTTTCTTCATGGACAATTGCTCTTTGCTATAAAGGTCTCTCTTACACACATTTGAGTGTCTACAAATTTCTTTCTCTATCAATCCAGAATAACACCTTCTGGTACCTTGGGAGTGGGGGACTAAGGAGACAAATGAAGATGCAGAATGGATGTTTGTTTCACCTCTGCTTTTCTTCTTTAGCTAGCCACAGGGGAGATATGTTGATGCAGTTTACTGGGATGTTTTTTGGAGAGAATATGGGAATTTAAAGTTTTGATTCCTAGAAATTGTCTTTGGTTAATCCTGTCTGGAATGGTGAAAATGGTTGTGATAAATGTGGATCTTGAGCTCGGGGAACAAATCACCTCTTGGGCTTCTCTGAGACCATGCTGCTTAGTGAAAATGGCTGACTGCGGTCAAAATAGCTGACAGAAGATCCGACTTTGGCTTCAGGGAATGAAATCAGAGGCCATATTTGTATCATTCTAAAAGTTTAGATAACGATTAAGGTAAGTTAGAACAGGATTGAACTTGACTGTTTTAAGAGTTGAGTTTAGGATCTGATTCTACTTCGTATATATTGATTTCTTCTGCTTATTGCTATTGATATAATGATTGATAGAAATGATTAGTGGGAAGTATGAAAATAGAGAGCCTATAAGCCCCCTTGTCTTCAGCCATTAAAAATTGGATTGTTAAGTGGCTTTAGGACAGGCCTGAAAAGAAGGCTCTGGGCAAAAAAGCCCCACTCCATTTCTTGAGTGCTCAGAACATTCCAAGGTGAGGAATATTATCTAAGGGGTTGTTGACATTTTGAAAAGGAAAAAAAACCTCCTTGGATTTTTTGAGTTCTGAGCTAGTGATTTTTTTCAGAAACTGGCAAAAAAATTGGAACCATGAAAACTCTTCTCGAGGACAGAACACTAAAGGGATCTTGTGGGCAGGATGAAATGGTTGCTAGGTGATCACCTGGATCCACTTGTTGAGTGGAAGTGGAAGAAACGCAGCAATAAAGAGTTTGGCTGGGTTTGGCCGTGGACACCTGTGCACCTGATTTACAGGAGCTAGAGGAGAAGACGAGAGAGAGGTTGGTTGGTCTGAAGTTTATAGGGTTGTACGGACCTGAGCCTATGGCATGATCTAGCCCAATGGTTTTCAACCTGTCTGTTGGTCTTGGCTCTTTTGGAGGCCAAACGATCTTTCACAGGGGTCGTCTAAGACCATATTTCTGTGGTCTTAGGAACTAAGATACTGCCCCTGTATTTATCTCCAGGCAGGTCCGCCCATATGCAGATATGCCTACATACGGGGTCACCACAACAGTAGGAACTGTATTAAAAGGTTGCGGCATTAGGAAGGTTGAGAACCACTGATCTACTCCAAGGGGACTAAGGTTGTTGAGAATTTGTGATGGGGTCATGGTCTACAGGCAAGACAACCACTGGGCACCCTGGTCAGGCCAACGAAGCAGACCACATTGTGCAGACCAGGACCCGGCCAGATGAAGAGAAGATTTTTTTGTGTGCCTGTGAACTGGTGCATGTTGCTGCTGACTTTATGGGTGACCTGTCCTGACTTGAGTTAATTTATGGAGGCAGACTTTACCAGGTTCCAACTGAAATGAATATTCTTCACATCAAAGATTAGGATTGTCTCTTCTAAGCACTGGGTTGATGTGAATAGGCAGTATAGAGATTGGATACCCAAAATTGGACAGATAAAGGCATGAAGTAGCTGGCTTACAAGCTTTTGTAGGTGGGAGAATATATTCTAGTTTAGGTGTTCGCGTAAGTATAGAATATTTTTGTTCACTTATAGAGTGTTATGTTAAATATGGGTGGCATTTTTTAAATTGTATGCTGTGGTGGTCATGTGCTTATGTTAATTTCATGATTGAGATGTAGGGGTGGAGTCTAGCCTGTTAATCTGGAGAGATAGCCATTGAGTAGCCAATGAGGTCTCCTTGTGGGCGTGGCTTTCTCCTGAGACTTCTGGGAAATCTCGTGATATTTCCCTCATGGAGATGAGAAGTTTATCTCCCCAGTTGTTGGGAGTTAGTCTCAGAGACGATGAATTACAGATAAGACAAGATGGCAGCGTCCGAGGAGCGGAAGGAGCCAGAGGAGAAGCCACATGGCCTTACCCTGATGGAACCAGACCTCTGAAGCTGGCAAAGCCACATGGAGATCCCTGCCAGCACTGAGTTGCCTCTGCCACCACTGGATGCTGTTGATGGACCCTGAGCCCTGGAAGCGAGGAGTCCTTGGGAGACCCCTGTGAGCTCCAGGATTCTGCAACCACTGACCTGTGACTTCATGAGTCGGAAGGAGATTTTATAGACTGGTATCGGGCATATGTACTAATATCAGACTTATGACTTTGAACTGGACTGGGTTGGGATGTTTTCTCAATGTTCCATCCCTCTTGTATATAAACCTTTTCCTTATATCCATATGCATGTCTATCAATTTGTTTCTCTAATCTACCCAGATTAACACATATGCATTTTAGTTTTATCCTGTCAGGTACAGATAGGATTTTACTATTGTTTTGTTAAAAATTACGTGTGGCTAAAGAGTTGTGTAAAAGTGTCAAGTATGCCAATTACATAATCTCCTGTCAACTTGCAAGGAGGTGGGATACATAATCTCCTGTCAACTTGCAAGGAGGTGGGATCTAACCTGTCAATCAGGCCAAAGCTCGATGACCTCATTAGGTGCTATGGATAAAAATAGCTCACTGGAGGCGGGACACATAGACATACTCTGCTTTGTCTTCCTACTGACAGGACACATGGCACACACTAGCGCTCTGGAACTGGAGGAGCCATGTGGAGATCCCCATGTGGATCCACAAGATTTTCTACCCACTGACCTGTGATCTTCCTGCATTCAGTGTTATTACATGGCTGTGTGAGTCTAAAGAGAAATTTATGGGCTAGTATTGATATGTGGGGTCATATGGGACTTATGGACTTCTTCTGGTTTGGGCTGGGATGTTTTCTTAATGTATAATTGCTCTTTATAAAAAGTTCTCCGGGGCTGAGCCCCGTGGGGCAGTGGTTGAGTGTGGGTCTGTGGCCCACTGGGTTGGCGGTTCAAATCCAGCTGCAGCTTTCCAGGAACAAGGCTGGGCCTCCTACTCCCACCAGAGGGCAGTGATGGCCCCCCAAAAACAAAACCAGCCCCCCCCCCAAAAAAAACAAAACAAACAAAAGTTCTCTGCTACACACACAAGTGTTTATGACTCCGTTTCTCTCGTCAACCCAGACTAACACATTATGTGACAACAGAGGAAGTGATGCTTCATGGGCAAGAGTGGAAGAGGATGGGAGACCAATCCCTGGAAGGGAGGCAGGGTACTCCTGCAAGTGAGGAGAGAGTGGGAGCAGACATCTGATCACAGCAAGGTTCAGGCCCTTTGGTAGAGACTGGAGGGGCATATGACTGAGCCTGACTGGATTGTTTCCCATGAGTTGAAAACACCCTATATATGTAATTTTAGAAAGCCAACACAGTGAGCCCCAGTGGGGTAGAGGGCTACCTGCTTGGCTGCTAATCACAAAATGAGCCGTTCGAAGCCACCAGTCACTCCCTGGGAGACAGATGAGACTTTCCACTCTCATAAAAAGCCAACACAAGGAGCCAAAATGCATTTTTGCCTTTAGCTTCCTGGGACTAAGCGACTGGAAGCAAGATAGAAGGAGGAGGAGGAGGAGGAGGAGGAGGAGGAGGAGGAAGAGGAGGAGGAGGAGGAGGAGGAGGAAGAGAAGGTGGCTACACTGAAAATATATTCCTTGAAGAGTTCAATCACTCTGAATTATTCATTGGCCAGTGGAAGAAAAAATAGTGGGTTAAAAAATAAAATGTGATTGAGATGGATGCATGCCTTTAGCAACTTTATCCAAAGCCAGAAAATACACCAAATGAATTTTAATGGTTAAGGAGGCTTTCAAAAACTAAAACAGAACACTGATTGAGAGTGAGTGTAATTGAGACAGGGAGCATATAGCCTTGTCAGATTTTGTATTCAGTAACTTAGTTAGCTTTAGCTAACAAGCTTCAGCGCAACTATCAAAATATTGGTAGTCAACTTTTATAGCTTCCATAATCTTGGAATGTAAGTAGACTTAGACAAGAGACGTCTGCTTGTCATCTCTGCAGGAGAAAGTCCAGTTAGGCCAGCACTCGCTGTAGCCATGGTGCCTAGAGGAAGAGTGACTAAATCAACAAGAAAGTGATTCCCCTGCAGTCGCCCTCCCACCAGAGACAGTAACTCTGAGTGGAGGCCAGATCTGGACATATCCCATCATCCCCAGCAACATTGTTCAAATCGTCAGACTCACATGGCCCTTCTGTTTTCTATGGCTTTGGAACCAATGTTTGGAACCAGCGGTCTTTTGCTCTCTGTGAAATGATTTTCAAGTGCCCTGAAATGTTTCTTTCTCTTCTCCTGAGTAGCTATGTATTTGTGGCTTAAAACAGGTGGTCATTTAGATGTGTCTGATGTCTAACCCCATTCCAGGACTGCCTGATTTCATCCTTAAAGACCTCAATCTTGAAGAGTCTTCTGGAGACTGTTCTCCACCCCCCACACCCCTCTCCCACCCATCTCTCTTCTTCCTGCCCACAAAAAGGAGTCTAATTTTTGCCAATGGAAGGTCCCTACACTCATGAGCCCAGAATCCTTCCATGAACCACTTTCTTTTTAAGCTGATTACTGCTCCGAATCATAAACAGTAAAATACCATAAATAAGGACGACTTGCCATTAGGGGGGAAGCCAAACCCAAACTCAACCAGAACTAATTTAGGAATTTAAACTTTACTCCATGCCACTTAGACCCTCCGCCTACTAAGAAGGGAATGAATTATAACCACATGTTGACGACTGAGTTAGAAAATGCAATTCAATGATCTAAAAAGGGAATTAGATCATTGGCAAGCCAATAACAAAATCCCAAAGGGGTAGAAAACGGACATGGTGAGAAAGAATACGATGATCTAAGCTTTTTGATTTTGCAAATAAATGAAATATTATCTATGTCGATGACATTTCTTTCATTGCACCCTTTTTTCAACATGCGATTCATGTTGAATCCTAAAATAGCCAACGTGAAGAACTTTGCTTTCTAAAACTAGATCTTTAAGATGAGACAGTGGTGTAAAAAAAAAAAAGAAGATGAGACAGTTTCCCCTAAAAGAGCAGAGACATCAATAATACAAATGAGCCAATTTTGAAAATATGTAGTGTGAAAAGAAAGCTTTGGATTTAAAGCTGAGGAGGTGGGGGTGGAGAGGTTTTATGCACTTTTGTTTTAAGAATAGCTCTTCAAAAGAAGAAGAAGAAGAAGGAGAAGAAGAATGGTACTTCATTTGAGGGGGAGAGGATAGACTGCTGAGAAAAATCGTTTTCAGCTTGTACTTTTCAAACAGCCATGACGTGGATGCAGGACAAGGGGCCTGCGATTGCCCGGCTAGTTTGTCCGCAGCTCTGGGGGCCTCTTTGTTTGCTGGCAAGCCTGGCTGTGCTTATTTCTCAGAGAAACCCTCCCTATTTTCAAAAGGCCAAACCCTCCATTAGGGTTTAAGATATGATATTATGATGGCTTCAAGGTATGGACATAAACATCATTGTTGATGTGCTTTTCAAAATACAGTTTCTACAGAGCCCATTTTAGAAAAATGTACAACCTGCTCTTTTTATTAAAAAAAAAAAAATCTCCAGCGATGCTAACCCCCGATGCCATCCACTGCACACAACGTCACATCCTTGGAAAATCTGCATAAGATCCTTTTTGTTGCTGCAGTTTTGCAATGTCCGGGGGCTGAAGGTTTATATAACTGTAGGTCCGGCTTCAGTATTTTCTGGAATGGCTTATGAAACTCAAAAGAAAAGCTTCTCCCTTCCTCTCCATCTTCTTTCCTCTTTAGACCAGGAAATAAATGGACTTCGAAGGCCCTAAAGCAGTACTAAGAATCGATTATACTATTCACAGAAATGCCATTACAACCAGGAGTTGCCACCAAACAAACCTCCGAGGGAGAAAATGTAGAACAATGTGGCGATCACATGGAGCTCCACCAAGGTCAAATGTGTTTCACATTGATCAAAGAATCCAACCTGATCAATTTGAAGACAACAGAAATGGTTCTCTTTCTGAATCAACATGTCCATCCTTTCTTGGTCACTCTGTGCAGGTTTAGTTGAGCATTTTGGGCAGCTCTGCATAATATTCCATGGCCCGTCATGTGTGTGTCATCCTCGTTTCGGTGCTGTTCTCGTTAGGTACTGTCAGGCCTGCCTGACTCATAGGACCTTACCTGCGATGGAAAGAAGCCATGTGGCCTCCCAAGTCTTGTCATGTTTGAGCCCATTGATGCGGCCACCGTGCCCATCCATCTTTCTAACATCTTCTTCTTCTTGTTGCTCTGATACTTTATCAAGCACCATCTCCTACTCCAGGGACCAGTCTCTCCTGAAAACATGTCCAATGTATGCGAGACAAAGTCTTGCCACCCTTGCCTCTAAGGAACATTCTGGCAGCACTTCCTCCAAGATGGCTTTGTTTATTCTTCTGGCAGTTCAGCGCTCTTCACCTGGTATGCTTTGTTCGTTATCAACACCATAATTCAAATGCATCAATTCTTCTTTGGTCTTGCTCATTCACTCTATATACTGTATAAGATGCTCACGGTCTCAATGAGGACTCATAGTGACCTCCTGTGGGGTTCTGAGACTGTCACTGTTAACCAGTCTTTCTCCCTCAGAGGTGCTGATGCTTTTAAACTGTCGGCCCAGTGGATTGCAACCCCATGCGTAACTAGGTCACCTTGGACAGAGAGAATTCATTGATATGAGGCACTCTCCCACAACTCAGGCTGTTCGGAAGGACACCTGGAGTTGGTCCAAACATATTTTTTAGGGGGGTGATTTCTTCAAAGTTGGGCATGACAAAGGCCTAGATAGAGTATATGAGGTAAAGGTGGCAGTCATCTTGGTATTATATTGAGCAGAGAAGCTACATGTCTCAGAGAAGTAGGAATGCATTTCCATGTGCCACCTGAGAAGGGATCCCTGACTAAATTCTCTGCAGGGGCCCAGAAAACACTTGACTCTGACAGCAGCAGGGGCTGTCCTAGTGCTTTGGACTCAAGTTTCTTTATGAGTCATCATGTTGCCTCTTCCTTGCAAATGAAGCCATGGAATTAAACCATCTAATATCTATGAAAGGAGCCCCAGGAGGACACTGGGTAAGCACCCGGCGGCTAACTGGCAGGTCGATGGTCCAAACTGCTAGCAGGTCTCTGGAAGAAAGACCTGGTGATCTGTCCCCCTAAAGCTGACCACCTGGAAACCCTCTGGGGCCATCTGCTCTGCTCCATGAGGCCGCTGTGAGCTGACATCAGATAGGCAGCGCTCACCAATGACAACAGTAGGAGCGAGGACGATGGGATTCCAGAGCGACACAGAACAGTGGCAGCATTTAATGCTCGGAGACAAGATGGACAAGCCCGAGAAAGAACCTGGCATCTCACCATGACAAATACTTGCTGGAGTCCTTTGGCCGTTTAGAAGAAAGATGGGGCTGTCTAGTCCCAAAAAGAATTACAGGCTCAGAAACTCACAGGGGGTGGTTCTGCTCTGTCCTCTGAGTTCATATGGACTTGATGGCAGTGAATTTGCAGTTTCGTTTGTTTGTTTCTTGGTCATCCCCAAGAATAATTGTGCCAGGGTGGGGGGACACCCAGACTTCTTGCATGCATTAGAGGACTAGACCAGCACTGATATTCCAAAGAAACCAAACCCACTGCCCTCCAGTCCATCCGGGCTCAGAGTGACCCTCCCTTTACCACTGCCCCACAACCTAAATCTATAGAAGCAGATAGCCTCATCTTTCTTACATGGAGGGGCTGGTGGGTTCGAACCACTGACCTTCTGACCGTTTGAACACCATGGGTAGTAGGTGCCAATGAGTCAGCTCCACTCACGCCGACCCTGTGCTCAACAGACTGAAACACCGTCCAGTGCTGTGCCTCCCTCACAGTTCTTAAGTGTGAGCCCGCTGTTGCAGCCACTGCGCCAACCCATCTGTCCAGGGCCGCCCTCTGTTCTGTTGCCCCTTTATGTCACCAAGCTCGATGTCCTGTTCCAGGGACGGCTCTCTCCTGACAGCATGTCCAAAGTAGGTGAGGCAACATCTCGCCGTCCTGGTCTCTAACGTGCATTCTGGATCTACTTCTTCCGAGACAGATCTGTGTGTTCTTTCGGCGGTCCACAGGCCTTTCAATAGTCTTCACAGCGCCGTAACTCTCACATGCATAGGAGGCTACTGAACACACGGTGTGGCTCGTGCCACGCGCAACTCACGCCTGAAACTAATGCTCTTGCTTGCAGCACTTTCAAGAGGGCTTCGTGCCACAGACTTACCAGGACAAGGCATCCTTTGATTGCTTGACTTGCTTCCATGGGCACTGAGTGCGGATCCAAGGAAAATGAAATCCTGGACAAACGAAATCTTTTTTTTCCATGTAAGTTAATGTTACCTACTGGGCCAATTGTCAGGATTTTCGTCTTTAAATTGAGTTATAATCCTTACTGAGGTCTGCAATCCTTGATTTTAAAAAGTCATCTTATTGGGGGCACGTACAACTTTTATCACAATCCACTCATCCATCCATTGTATCAAGCACGTTTGTACATTTGTTGCCACCATCACTCTCAAAACATTCGATTTCTCTTGAGCCCTTGGAATCTCCTCATTTCCCCTCCTTCCCTGCTCCCCCACCCTCATGAACCCTTAATAATTTATAAGTTATTATTATGTTGTCATATCTTACATGGTCCAACATTTTCCCACTTTTCTGTTGTCTGCCCCCCCTCCCCCCGGGAGTGGGTTATATGAAGATCCTTGTGATCTGTTTCCCCTTTCTACCACACCTCTCCCCTCCCAGTATCATCACTCTCACCACTGGTCCTGAGGGGTTTATCTGTCGTGGATTCCCAGTTCCTATCTGTATCAGTGTACATCCTCTGGTCTAGCTGGATTTGTAAGGTAGAGCAGTCCTTGATTTTTTTTCATGTTTAATCATTTTATTGGGGGCTCATACATTGTTTCTCATAATACATAAATACATATGTTGTGCCACACGTCTTCATATGCCTGCAGCTGTCATGGCTTCCTGAACCTCCACCTTTCCATCCAAGCCTCTGATTTTAGCCTCTCCTCCCTTCCCCTCCATCCTTGCTCCCCACTTCCCCACCAACTCTCAATACTCCATAAATTACTGTTTTGTCATAACTTACACTGCTCGATGCAGTCCTTGATTTTTATCAGCAAGTGTTTCAAGTCCTCTTCAATTTCGGTATGCCAGGTTGTGTCATCTGCAGACTGACCGTTATTAACAAGCCTTCCTCCAGTCCTGATGCCACATTCTTCTTCATGTAAACCAGCTTCTTTGAATGAGTATGGTGAAAGGGTACAACTCTGACACACACCTTACCTGATTTTAAGCCACACAGTATTCCCCTGTTCCGTTAGCATGATTGTCTCTCGATCCAAGTACATATGAGCCCAATGACCTGTTTTGGAACTCTCGTTCTTCTCAAGGTTTTCTACAAGGTTTATGATCCACACAATCAAATGCCTTGGCACAGCCAATGAAACACAAGTAAACATCTTTCTGGCATTCTCTGTTTTCAGCCAAGATCTAAGTCTGGAAGCTCTGCTGAAACCTGTTCCCTTTGGTGACCCTGCTGGCATGTGAAATACCAGTGACACAGCTTCCAGCATCACGGCCACATACACAAGCCACCGGACTGACAGGGGTGGGGTAGGGTAGAGGGGAAGTGAAGGCGAGGAAGGGCCCCAAGAAGCTGGATTGATGCCATGCCCGCATCAATAGGCTCTGGCATCGGAGCGACTGTGAGGATGGCACAGGACTGGGCAGTGTCTTTCTTGTTAGGCTCAACGTTGCTATGGGTGTGAACTGACTCCTGGCATCTAACCACACCAACCAACCGTCTTAGGCCGGGTTCGCTAGAGAAGTGAAATATGCACACACAGTGGTGTGTATTTGTGTCTGTACATATAGAGAGATGTTCAACTCACATGGAGAGCCCGACAAGTCCCAAGTCCATGCACAGGGTGTCTCCGGGCACACGCAATTGCAGACTGTGGAAACCAAGATTTGCGGCGAGACAGCAGACTCCTGGCTGACAAGTTGCAGAAGCTGAGGAGTTCCAAGACTGACAGATCACTGGCTCAAGTCTGAAGGACCTGACAACAGATGACGATGAGACTGATTCAGATCCAGCAAAAAGCCAGAGCATTGTCAGAGCATCATAGCCATGGGAAGCAGGCTGGCCACACCCTCCAGGAAATGCCCTTTCAACTGACTGGCAGCTCAAAGCCAATTTCATCATGGAGAAGATAACATTATATCAGATCTCATCATGGAGAACGGCTGCATCATCACACAATTGCCAAGGTACATCACAACTGCCAAACTACTGAGGACCATGGCACAGCCAAGTGCACACACCTTAACCATCAAACCAAGCAGTTTGTTAGGTGTCTTCTATAGGAGGATGCAACCAGCCTAGTAAATCCAGAATCTTCCATTACTCTTTCCTCCTTCAATGCCTCTCTGGCCTTTCCCTCTCACTCTTGCTTCCTCAGGGCAGAACCTCCAAAGAAGAATTAGCACAATGTTTGACTTCATGTGCTTTTTTTCTAAGAAATCTGAGCTAAGGAAATGACTCTTCACATTCTCCTTACCAGACCAAGTGGTTGAAATTAGAAAGGGGAATCTAAATATGGAAATATCCAGAAGCACTGTGTAAAAGACAGCTGCTCCTCATGATTTCCATGAAAATCAATGGAGAGGATGAAGTAAAAATCAAGTAGACTGCTATTTAAAATTAACCAGAGATGGCACTGAAAAATATTGACACAACAGAAGTTTAAGTTCTATTTACCTCCATAATGGCCACCCAGATATCTTAAAGATCCAGCTAAATCTTTTTAAATAAAATTAATATGTTTAGAGCGAGAGACCTTTTGAATAACTATACCATCTGATTATTGTTATTGATGTTTTTCTATATCTAATGTGTGCTAGCGAGTCAGTATGCCTGGGCAGAACTTTTATGATGCTGTCTTTAGGTGTCTTCAAGTGACTGACTTGTTCGTAGCGGCCCTCAGGGCCGCAGAGCAAAGCTACTGCCTGGCTCTGGGTCTTTCACACATTTGTGATGAAGTTTGAGGGCATTGCGGCCATCACTGTGTCAGCCTGGTCTAAAGGCAGCCTCTTTTCCATCATCGTTCTTTTACCAAGCGTCATGTCCTCATCCAGACACTGGTCTCTCCTGACAACGTGTCCAAAGTACGTAAAGCAAGTGTTGCCATCCTCGATTCTGGGTTAGTTCATTGTAACCGTGTGCTTGGGTCCCTCATGATGTTGCATCGGCTTCCACTCACGGGAACCTTTCATGTCACAGAATAGCACCGTGCCCAGTCTTGTGCCAAGGAGTCCTGGTGGCACAGTGAGTCAAGTGCCAAACTGCAAACGGCAATTTCGGTGGACCACGTCACGGGCCACTCGGCAGAAGAAAGAGGAGGCTGTGAAGATGTGCGGCCTTGGCGATTCCATGGGACAGTTCTACGTGCCCCAGGTGACTTGACGGCGGTAAATTGGGGCCTGTGTCATTTCTGCGGTCCTCAGTATGTTCACGTCCATTGTTTTAGCCATCGTGTGTGTACTATGTGAGACAACATTCTCTTGTGATCCCGGAGGTTTCCGTTGACTAAATCCTGGAAGTGGAAGGCCGGCCTTTCTAGCCTGTTTTTGTCTGGAAACTCTGCTGGGTGACTCTGTTGCTATTTGAAACACCAGTGGTGTCGCGCTCCAACACCATTGCAACTGGAAAGCCGCCCCAGGCTGGCAAGCTGACAGACGAGTGGGGGATTTTAACTTCCTGTCGCCCTTTTAAGGTTGACTCCATTTTGTCAGCTTTTCAAGTGCGGGTCCTGCAGCCGCATCCTCTGGTTTCCCTGAGACATATTAGCTCTCTGTCTTGCCACCTCTCCAACATCAGCCTTCCCTGATGGAGTCTGAATTGGCTCACCCGTCTGACCTCCCGATGCAGCCTGGGAAACGCCGTTCCAGCTCTGACCAGGCGGCTCGAAACTTCTCCCCAGCTAGAACGACCTCTCCCAAAGAAAAATCGAACATTGTGTTGCGAGGCCCTGGATTCAGAACAAAACGGCACGGTTGCCCTGGCAACAACACAGCGGTTCTGCTGGGCGCCAAGGAAGATGATGCCACGGAAGGAAGAGGCAAAGGGAAATTCAGAGCCCCGAGGCCTGCCTCCTGCTGTGTCTGCTCTGTGAGCTGGAGGATGGGCGGGCGAGCTGGAGCCTGTTTGCAGAGCGGGGTCTGACGCTGCTGCAGGCAGGACAAGCCCGTGCCCAGTCGCCCATCCAGAGATGGGGAGATGCGGTTCAGCAGCGCTCCTCTGCCGTGGAGCAGCCATGACAGTTGCGGTTAGAGCGGGAGGTGAGAGCAGCGAACTGCGGTTTCCAACCTCCTGCACCTCTGGCAGGAGAGGCCTGCTCCTCCGGCAGGCATTTTCAGGGTGGGGGTGAAAGTCCACCCAGGAGAAGCAGCAAGGCGCTTTGGCATTTTGTCCGCCCTCCTGGGGACACCCGGAGGCAGGGATGCAAATCTCCACCAAAGGCAGCCACAGCATCATGGGAAGTTTGGACAATGGGTTAGTCCAGACCCTGGACATGAACTTCCCAGGTGTAACCGGCCCCTGGGGCACTGTGGAGGTGCTCCAGTGGCATAGCGACCGACTCACATGTTGGGCCTGCTGACTGGAAGGTCCACCGTTTGAAACCACCAGCTGCTCCGGGGCTACCTACTCCCGTAAGCGTTACCATCTGGAAGACCCACAGGGGTTCGGAGGGACACTCTGAGTCAGAATTGACTTGACGGCAGTGAGGTTTGCTAGATCTTTTTAAAGTACAGTCCTCTGGTGGTGCTCTGTGGTAAGTGTTTGGGCCGCTCACTTTTAAGTTCTGCTATACAAACCCACCGCGCAGCGCCACGGGAAAAAGATGAGGCTGTCTGCGTCGTCGAGATCGTCAGTCTCTGGAAGCCCAGCCAGCAGGGTCATCAGGAGTCAGAATCACGTTGATGGCGTGCATATGGGGATGATGGGTTTGGTTTAGGGACACGTCTGGTGCAGCAGGGTAGGCTTTGGAATGCTGCCAGGAAGGTGGGGAGTTCGAATCTACCCCTGCTCAGCAGAAGAGCGAGGAGGCAGTCTGCTCCCAGAGAGAGGGGGCAGCCCCAGGATCCCCCTCCCCCCCGGGGAGCTGCTCTCCTCTGCCCTCAGGGTCGCAAAGAGGCAGCATCAACTCCCCGGCAGTGGGCTCGGCCTGCAAACCTGGAGTCCCTGGGTAGCACAAACGGTTACGTGCTAGGAGATCGAAGCAAGGAACCCCGGTGGCACTGTAAGTTGGGCATCTGGGCTGCTAGTCATAGAGTCAATAGTTCAAGCCCGACAGCTGCTCCTTCCGTAAAAGAGAATGCTGTCTGCTCCCACAGAATTGACCATCTTGGAAACCACATCTAGGGTTACCACGTGTCAGAATCCACTCGACGGCTGCGGGTAGAGGTGCCACCAAAGAAAGGCCTGGCGATCTGCTTCTGAAAGGGCACAGCTGTGGGAGCGGAGGAACACAGCCCAAGGCCAACGCACGTAACTCTCCATGCACCGGAATGGACTCCGACCAGGGCTCCGGAGCAAGCCTGGAGGGAGGACAGGTATGGAGCTGGGCCTCTTTCCTTGTTTGCTTGGCAGCAAGGCTGCTCCATAAGGCATGGTGCAAGGTCTGATTGTGTTCGTGTGTGTGTGCATGTGTGTATGTGTAGGGCTGTCGTCCCCCTCCTACCCACCCTCCATCCCTCACACCAAAAAGAGGCAGGACAGTACAAGACAATATAAAAGCTACGTGCACAAAGACTCCCTATTGCACACAAATCTTCATTAATTTAATTTTAAGGCTTTGCTACAGGTGATATAACATTCCAGAAGAAAGCCTTCTTCTGGCACGTATTCCCTAACCTACTGAGAAACCCCTTGGGAGTGTTTTCCACCTGATGTTTGCACAATGAAGCCGCCCGGAGCCAGGCTTGGTAACAATTCTGTCATTTGAGAGGCAGCAGCGTTGCTGAGATCCAAGATTCTACTGTCTTCTATGTGATTTGCAAACTCTGAAGACTTGAGCGAGATCCTTAATCTCTCTATCTTAAGCCCCTCATTTGTCAAGTGAGACTATTAATTCCCTTTACCAAGGGCTTTTATGAGGATTAAAGCAGGCAGTGTTTGGAAAGTCCTTGGCACAAAGCAAGTGTTCAAAAGCATGCTATCAAGGTTTATTGGATTCCATCCCATCCTCAAAGGTGCCCTGGTAGCCCTGTTAGTTCAGGATGGATGGCTAGCCATAAAGTCTTTGGTTCAAACCCATCAGCTGTGCCTCAGGAGAAAGACAAGACTGTAGGTTCCTGTAAATAGGTGTATAACCTCAGAAAGTCTCTGTTTGGTGCTAGGAGTTGGAAATCAGTCCTCTGGCAGGACTTTTCATTTTTAATTGTTTTCACCTTGATGTCTTTTATCAAGGAACAGAAGGGTAAAAAATGATAAGGAGACTCTTCTTTTGCCTGCTAATCCTCTTCTAAACCAGGTGGTCAAGCATCTCTCTGTGGTCCTTGGCCTCTCAGTCACACGACCCCTCGCCTCTGCCTCCTCTGTGTCAAGGTCACTCGCCGTGTGGCTGTCTGTGGTGCTTCTGCCGTCTCCACCACTTCAAGCAGGGATCTCACCTGAGCTTTTCTTTCTTGGTGATGTCAGGGTTCTTCTGTCCCTGCTCCTGATATGGGCCACGCACACCACAGGGGAATGGCAAAATTGACTAGAGCCCGAGTTAAAGTTCTCTTCACCGACTTTTCATACCATATCAAGTAATAGAAGAGCCGTCCCAAGTAATTACCCGTCACCTTGTGGTGGAATAACGAGACCATGCATGACCAGAAGGGCCAGATTCAAACAATTCGCGGCAAAACAACGCATTAGCCGCCTCGTTGATCACGATCTTGAGCTCTCGATATTGCCACAAGGCAAGCTACACACCATCCCCAAGAATTCCTTGTGTTGCCTGGGCCTCGCCTTTTGGCCATCTCTCTCTCCTTGGAGACGTGGGCACCAGGACTTCCTGCCTCCCAATCAGAGTCAGAGCTCAAGCTGAAGCCACGACACCAGTCTGGGCATGCCGCGTCTGACCGACCCGGAAGGGGGCAGAGACAAACCTGGTTTAATAGCCCTGGAATTTTTGTTTATTACTATCATCAATCATTTTATTAGAAACTTTTATGGATATTATAACAATCCATAATTCAGTGAGACCAAGTCAAATTGTACAATTGCTGCCACCACCCGTTTCAAAACATGTTCTTTCTTCTTGAGCTCTCTGAAACCGGCTCGCCTGGGTCCCCTCACACCCCTAAGTCCCTCCCTGGTACTAATGACTTGGCTGAAATATTGGTATGCTTTTCTTATCTATACAGCCGTCATTACCTCAGCATCATCTTCTCTTTGTTTCAAAGCAAGGTAGGATTTTTCTTTGCTTTTTTTTCCTTCCACATAAAACAGGCCATGAAGGTCGATTTTCACATGCTTGATAGCATGTGATGGGGCCGGCTGAGTCTAAACTGAGCCTGGTCAGTACAAATGTCTCCCTCCTGCGCTTTGGGCTCACACACTCTCTTCAGCATCCCCCCTCCCACACACACACACACACACACACACACACACCGCAGGCAGGCGCTAACAGCCTCTCTAGGCGGAGTGTCAGAGGCCACCCTTTTCAAACGTGCCAATCAGGAGGAGACACGGTGCTTTCCCAACCCAGCCACAAGTCCGGGACTGCTTTGTCTCGGGGACTACTGCTGTCTCTCTTCCGGTTCTCTCGGTGGTCGGGCAGGCTGTGCTTCCCAATAAAGCCTGTTATTTGATACCTGCTCTTCAGCGTGGTTCTCGTTTTATCAGCATTGTTTTGCTAAGGTTTGGGGGTGCGTACTCTAGTTCACTTCGTCATGGCGGCCCTAGGAGTTGCCTGGGCTTTCGGTGTTGCGGTGAACACTGCAAACCCTACTGTAGGGAAACCCTGGATTGTGGGGAAAGAGTCATTGCTTTCTGGCTATAGACATATACTAGACATGTCTATACATAGACATGTACTGCTGTCTATCAAGTGCGTTCAGATAACCCTAACTCTGTGAATTTAAGCCCAAACAGTACATTGGATCAGATATGCCTCATTTGTTTTCATGATCCAAACCCAGCCCCCACCCCCCTCCCCAAAGCCCCAAAGCCAAGATTTCCTTCCACCTGTTCTTAGTGTCTAAGATGCACAGCCTTTGTCTGTCACTGTGTAAGAATCATAAAGTGTGCTGGTAGGAGACCTGCGAGTCCTTTCAGGCCTGAGTAGACCTGGACAGGAACATTGTCCTTCATGCCTGGAATGATCAAAAGGAATATGAAAACATTCTCATACTTCAAACAAACATAAAAGCTCTCAGGCAGAAAGGACACACATGCTTTCCTTGTCCTGAGAAGCTACCAAGCCGGGAAGTCGGTCTCACTGGAGAATGGCTCAGACAGGCTCCGAGAAGTCCAGGGGTTGGGACATAGAAGTGAGCTATGAGACCTCGGAAGGTATTTCCCACTGAAACCATATCAGCCATGATCGATCCTTAGGCAGGTTTAACCCACAGTCCACGTACAAAGAGTTTTATTTGTTTTTTTCCCCAGTAAGACTTGGCCACCAGATGAGCAGTATTTTTTGAGAGATGGGCTCAGGGGTCCAAGCAGGGGTGCTGTGAACGGGAAGACTCCTGCTCCCTCCCTTCCCCCACTCCTGAGCCTTTGCTGCCTGGCAGTGGAGACTCTTCCCCATTGAATGAAACTGAAGGGGGTAAAAAGGAGTGGCCAGAGGCTTCCAGAGCTGGGCCCCTGTGCAGAGGCATCTGGATAGTTGGGAATTGTTTCTGGCTCAGCTTCAGGGCATCTGCAGGTCATTTCCTGTCTTTTCATCCACTGACCCTAAGAATTTATCCTTTTTGCTCCAGGTAAGGTTCTGTCTTCTCACTTGGATCAGAACAAAGAGTCTCCTGTGGTTGGCTGGCTCTGGAGCGAATCCAAGCACCTCGTCAGGATGGGAAAGGAAAATGAAAGTGTTCTCCGAGTCTCCTCTTGGGTTACAAGTTGGCTGGACAAGCATTGTAAAGTTAGTGACTGAGAACGGTAGCAAAAAAGAAAAACAATACCATAGATCTACTCATCAATCATCAATTCATGGATCGAGGAACCCCAGCCTAAACTAGGCTTTCCAAAGAAATGTGGAAGCATGGGGAGGACAGCCACTTGGCCAGTTGACAGGATGAGTTCCATATTTGTGCTCGTTTCAAAGACAGGCAACCCAACAGAATGCTCCAACCACAGAACAGTAGCATTAATATCACATACAAGTAAAATTCTGATCATCCAAAAATGGTTGCAGCAGTACGTTGACAGGGAGCTGCCAGAAATTCAAGCCAGGTTCACAAAGGGCCTGGCATAAGGGTTCTCATTGCCGATGTCAGATGGATCTTGGTTGAAAGGAAAGAATACCAGAAAGATGCTTCCTTGTGACTCATTGGTTCTGCAAAGACATTTGGCTCTGCAGATCATAGCAAAACCATGGATGGCCTGGAGAGGAGTGGGAATTTCAGTACATTTGCTGAATACTGTACATGCTTTGAAAATAATCCAAGAAGGGCTGAGCCCTAGTGGAGAAGTGGTTGTGTGCAGAACTGCAGCCCGACAGGGTTGACAGTTCAAATCCAGCAGCAGCTCTCCAGGAGCAAGGCTGGGCGTCCTACTCCCACCACGGCAGTGATACCAAACACACAAAGAAATAATCCAAGAAGCTGAACTATATACAGAAGAAACCTGCACTGAGAGGGGAGGAAGGCCTAATAACAACTTTGATAAGCAGATGACCCAGCCCTGTCTGCTGAAAGCAAGGAGGATTTGAAATACTTGCTGATAAAGACCAACTATTGCAGTCTTCAGCAGAGTTTGCAATTCAACACAAAGACCCTCCAAATGCTCACAACTGGACCTGTCGAACATCAAGGTCAATGGAGAAAAGATGGAAATTGCCCAGGGTTTCTCTTTGCTTGACTCCACAGCCAATGGTCATGGAAATGTTAGGTAGTAGGAACAGGGACTAGGGTGTCCAATGTGCATGATGAGAGGTTTGAGCTCTGGCCAGGAAGGGGTGGTACTCCTAGGTGGGGGGTACACCTGGAATGGCCCCATCTAGGCCAGATGAATTTAATTCAGCCAATGGGTTCAACCTGGATCAGTGGATCACACCTCCCAGCAAAAGATCTGAAAAGCCCAAATCCAGAGGCTTGTGGCCCCTTCTGCTTCTCAAGCTGCTCACCGGAGGCTGTGCAATGATCTTTGCTGGCCTGAGGACTCCACGTGCCGCGGTGAAGCACCCTCAAGTGCCCTTGTACACCTGAAACTGCTTCTGTCCTTTATCAAACTCACTTGGATCACAATCCAGGCTTTGGAGTGAATTCTTTCTCACAGGATGCCAAGATCTCAGGTGTTTCTCCCACGAGAGAGCTGACAGAAATGTTAGGCCGAGCGAGTTCCTCTCCATACCTACAGGCCCCTACAGGAGGTTGGAAGCTGATAAAGGGTCATGGGCATATGACAATTCAGGTCCTTGAGTCAAGAAGGTGGTTCACTTGGGTAGGCCCAAACTAGGCCAGGTGGGCTTTATTCAGCCAATGAGGTCAACCAGTACCATTGACCACAGCTCTCAGCTGAAAGACCTCAAAAGCCAGAGCCAGAGACCACCCTCTCTTATCCGGCTGCTCCTCGGCCTTCCACCGGCTGTGCTACAGTCTCGCGTCAGTCCCTAGGTGTGTGTGAGGAGGGAGGGGTGATGCGGGGTCGGCAGGGGGTGGGGGGAGGTGGACAGTCCCATGGTCACTTAACTGTAAGACCTGAAACTTCTTCTACCCTTTCTAAAAACCCATTTGGATCACAAACCAGCCTTCAGCATGTATCTCTTTCTCGTGGGCAGCCAAGGACCGAGGTATCTCTCAGGAGCAGTCAGGAAAATAAACGCCATCTTGTATTGAGCAACTCTGCTGCATAAGACACATGTTGAAGGGCAAGGTTATGAAGACTAAGATTTGCCCGATCCACGCCATAGTATTTTTAATCGCATCATGTGTATGTGAAAGTTGGGCATGAATAAAGAAGCCAGCAGATGAATGGATGCATTTGAGCTGTGGTCTTGATGAAGAACACTGCCCAAAGACCCACAAGTCTCAGAAGAAGTGCGACTAGAATGTGCCTTAAAGGTAAGGATGGTGAGTCTTCGTCTTGTAATTTGGACATGTTCTCAAGAGAGATCAGCCACCCATAGTGGAGTAGTCTTTCTTCTACAAGGATTTTGTTTTCCTTTGGATTATGCATATGGACATTTAGGTTGTGAAGTCAAGCTAATTTGGTCAGAATTTTTTTTTTTGGTTTTTTTTGTTTTGCTGGACTTTCTATAAAGGGCGTCACCCCAATCAAACCTCACCGCAAATCAAGTCGATTCAGACTCCAGGTGACTTTCTAGGCCAGGGCTAGAACTGCCCTGTGGGTTTCAGAGACTGGAACTCTGTCAGGATAAAAAGCCTCGTTCTTCTTCAATGCACTTGCTGGCGGTTTTCAGCTGGTGACTTTGTGACTAGAAGTCCAACGCCAACCACTACACCCCCAGGCTCCTTATAAAGGGGTCATAGTCTTTGACGCCTTGACAAACTGAGTTCTAAGCAGCACAATGGGGGCAGGAAGGTTGTATTTTCTCTGTTTGGCTTGTAGTTGTATCCCTATACTTAATTCCTGGCTCATTGAAAGTGCTCAGTAAATATTTGTGTCTGAATTAAAAAAAAAATCATTAAGAAACAAACAGACAGCTGAGCCCTGGTGGCACAGTGGTTGTGTGTGGGACTGCGGCCCACAGGGTTGACGGTTCAAATCCAGCAGCAGCTCTCCAGGAGCAAGGCTGGGCTTCCTACTCCCACCAGGGCAGTGATACCACAAAGAAAAAAGAAAAGAAACAAACAGACAAGAAACAAACAACTTCCCTGCCTGAAGTGGTAAAGTTTCCCTACTTTGCCCAGTGGTTCCCAAGACTGCCCTCTGAACCTCATCTTTCCTAGAGGATGAAGCCCCAGATTTTGCCTTGGTGTGATCGGAAGCCCTGTACCCATTTAAAAGGAGCTTCAGGTTACCCTTCTCAAGTTACTGAGGCACATCGAGGTGTTACAAGCTGAAGAGTAGGGACTGGGTGGACTAGAGAAACAAATTCATAGACACTCATGTGTATAGGAAAGAGTTTTATATCAAGACTAATTATACATTCAGAAAACAGTCTAGCCCAGTCCAGATCAAGTCCATACGTCTGATATTAGCCCAAATGTCTAGTACCAGTCTCTAAATTCCTCTTCAGACTCATATAACACATGGAGTTTTACCAAGTGCAGGAAGATCACAGGCCAGTGGGTGGAAAGTCTTCTGAATCCAGTGGTGGTGGAAGCATCTGAGCGCTGGTGTGGGTCTCCACGTGGTTCCTCCAGCTCCAGGGTCTGTCATCAGCATAGCTCCATGTGTCTTGTCAACAGGAATGTCTCCCAGGGAGTGAGTGAGTGTCTGTCTCCAGTGAGCTATTGATCTCCTTAGCACTTCCAAACGAGATCATCAAGCTGCAACCTGACTGACAGGCTCCACCCTTTCCCTTTTAAGTTTCAAGTTGATGGCAGATTATGTCACTATCACACCAGGACATTGTGAAAGAGATACACATGAAGATGTACAGAGATGATCAGAAGGCCAGGAGTTACGGTTTCTGTTATCTAGACCTAGTATGCCTCTGAGACCAAAAGGAGTTCTGGAATGGATTAAGTTCTGGTATCCAAATTCAGCATATGAATTCACTTCTTTGGAATTGTATCCTCCCCTTCACCCTGAATAAGGGAAGAGTCTAACTGGTTGCCCTGCAACTGCCAGCATGTCTGTTCTGGACTCCCTTCAGTAAAACTACCTTCTCTGTATGGATAGATTCTGAGAAATCCTCAAATCTCTCTGATTGTACAGACACAGTCCCCCAAGGATTGATTATTTTCATTTCTTTGTTCTGACTAGATAGCCTAACTCAGCCAAGTATATGCATTTTTCCTCGGATGCTGCCATCTTGTCTTGTCTGTAGTTCATCATTTCCAAGACTGACTCCCAACAACTGGGGAGATGGCTTCTCATCTCCATGAGGGAAATATTGGGAGATTTTCAGAAGTCTCAGGAGAAAGCCATGCCCACACAGAGGCCTCAATGGCTATCTTCAGATTAACAGGCTAGACTCCACCCCTAGAATTCCAATCATGAAATTGACATCAAGCACATGACCACCACAAGCACCATAGTTCAAATGCATTGATTCTTCTTTGGTCTTCCTTACCCAATGTCCAACTTTTACATGCATATGAGACAATGGAAGATACCATGGCTTAGGTCAGGCAAACCTTAGTCCTCAAAGTGACATCCTAGCTTTTTAACACTCTAAAGAGGTTTTGTGCAGCCGATTTCCCCAATGCAATGTATCATTTTATCTTTGACCGCTGCTTCCATGAACATTGATTGGGGATCCAAGCAAGGCAAAATCCCTGACTACTCAATCTTTTCTCCAGTTATCATGACGTTGCCTGTTGGTGCAAGTGAGCAGTGGGATTATGATAAGAGTACCTGGGAGGTACAAATGGTTAATGAACTCAGCTGTTCACTGAAGGGGTAGAGTCCACCCAGAGGTACCTTAGAAGAAATCCCTGACTGCCTTCCGCAAAAGCTTAGGGAGCACAATTCTAATCTGAGACACATGAGGTAGCTAGCCATCAATTGGTTAGATTTGATTCCATAATAACCAATTTTATCATGTTAGTTGGGGAGACTAGAGAAACAAATTCACAGAGACTCATGTACAGGAAAGAGCTTTATC